>PVKS010010828.1:18902-58847 GCA_004027875.1 Aplodontia rufa
AAAAAAAAAAAAAAAAAAAGAAAGAAAGAAAGAAAGAAAACTACAGACCAATATCCCTCATGAATATGGATGCAAAAATCCTTAATAAGGTTCTTGCAAACTGCATTCAAAAACATATCAAGAAAATAATTCATCATGATCAAGTGGGCTTCATTCCTGATATGCAAGACTGGTTCAACATATGCAAATCAATACATGTAATTCATCACTTAAACAGAGTGAAGGACAAAAACCTATCATCATCTCAAAAGATGCAGAAAAAGCCTTCCATAAAATCCAGCACCCATTTATGCTCAAAACTCTAGAGAAAATAGGGACCAAAGGAATTTAAATTTGTAAAGGCCATATATGCCAAACACTCAGTTAGTATAATAATAAATGGAGAAAGGTTGAAATCATTTCCACTGAACTCAGGAACAAGAAAAGGCTGACCTCTTTCACCACTTTTATTCAATACAGTCCTTGAGACCCTGACTGGAGCAATCAGACAGGAGGAAGAAATCAAAGGGATAAGAATAGAAAAAGAGGAAGTCAAATTATCCCTTTTTGCTGATGACATGATCCTATATCTTGAACATCCAAAAAACTCCACCGGAAATCTGATAGAACTTATAAACAGATTTGGCAAAGTAGCAGGCCACAAGATCAACACCCATAAATCAATAGCTTTCCTATATGCCAACAATAATAGGGAAGAAGAAGAAATTAGGAAATTGGTCCCATTCACAGTATCCTTTAAAAGAATAAAATACTTGGGAATTAATCTAACTAGAGAAGTAAAAGACCTCTACAATGAAAATTATCAAACACTGAAAACAAATTGCAGAAGACCTGAGAAGATGGAAAAGTGTTCCATCCTCTTGATTAGGCAGAATTAATGTAATTAAAATTGCCATTCTGCCAAAGGCACTGTACAGATTCAATACAATCTCTATCTCCCTATCATGTTTCCAATGTCATTCTTTGTAGATATATAATAAACAATTCTCAAATTCATTTGGAACAATAAGAAACCCGGAATAGCTGAAACATTACTAAGCAAGAAAGATGAAACATGTGGTTTTGCAATACCAGATCTAAAACTATACTATTGGGCTGTAGTATTAAAAACAGTATGGCATTGGTATCAACATAGGAATGAAGATCCGTGAAACAGAATAGAAGACTCTGAGTCAAAACCCCAAATCTTTAAGCATCTGATCTTTGACAAAGGGGGTCAAAATATAACATGGAGGAGAGACAGTCTATTCAACAAATGGTGCTGGACAAACTGGACAGCTACTTGCAGAAAATTGAAATTAGGTCCTTATCTCTCAATGTGCACAAAAATAAATTCTAAATGGATGAAGGAATTAGAAATTAAGCCAGCTACCATACATCTGCTAGAAGAAAAATTAGGACCAACACTCCAGCATATGGGAGTTGATAATGAATTCCTAAATAAGGATCCTAATGTGAAAGAATCACAGTCTAAAATCAATGAGTGGGATGCCATTAAATTAAAAAGTTTCTGTACAGCCAAGGAAATAGTGAAAACAGTTAAGAGACAACCTATAGAATGGGAGACAATCATGGCCTGTGATCCCTCTGTCAGGAGACTGATCTCCAAAATTTATATAGAACTAAAAAAACTCAATAAAAAAACACAAGCAATCCAATCAATAAATGGGCCAGAGAGCTAAACAGAAACTTCTCAACAGAGGACATTGAGCAAGTCAATGAATATATGGGAAAGTGTTCTAAATCGCTATCAATCAGAGAAATGCAAATCAAAACTACCTTAAGATTTCACCTCACTCCAGTCAGAATGGCAAAGATAAAGAAGATGAATATTAACAAATGCTGGAGGAGTTGTGGAGAGATAGGAACACTAGCACAATGTTGGTAGAATTCCAGACTGGTACAGCTGCTCTGGAAAGCAGTGTGGAGATGCCTCAAAAAATTAGTATTGGATCCACCATACTATCTGGCTATCCCTCTTCTGGGTATTTTCCCAGAGGAGTTTGAATCAGCACGTTACAGCGACACAGCAATATCCATGTTCATAGCAGCTCAATTTACAGTAGCTAAATTATGTAACAAACCCAGATGCCCCTCACTGGATGAATGGATCCAAAAGCTCTGGTATATATATGTAATGGAATTCTATTCAGCAATTAGAAACAATGATATTGCATCTATTGAAGGTAAATGGATGGCATTGGAAGAAATCATGCTGAGCGAAGTTAGTCAAACACAGAGAGTCAAGGGTGGAATGATATCCCTCGTTTGTGGAGGATGAACCTAAACCGAGGCTCAGGAGTAAAGTAGATAAACTCATGTTTTAGATCCATAGAACAAAAATGCAAAATGTTATTATTTATGTGATACAGTTGCAATATATTTCATAAGATATTTGAACAAGCTATGATGCATACCTGTACAGAAACATAAATGTTTAATCCCATTGTCAAATATTTTGAAGAATAACAAGGGATGATAGGAAGGGAGGAGAAGGGGAAATGTTGGAACTAAGATAAAGCAAGGTACATTCCAAACAGTTATAAATGTCACTGTACATACTATAGCCATATATATAAAAATGTTCTTCATAAGTATAAGAATTATGTCACTGTATTTGGGTTTTTTAGGAACAATATAGGACCCAGAATAAAGGCAAGGGATCAGGGGATGGAAGGAGAGAGGTAGAGGGATGTGTGTGGGGGGGATATTGAACAAATTGTATTGCTGAATTGTGTGCATTTAGGAGTATGTGATAACTAATCCCAACATTATGTAAATCTATAATGCACTAATAAAAATAAATTTTAAAAAATTAATGAAATGCATCACCAATAAATAAGACCACTTGGAAAAAAGATCTTCAAGCCCCAAAGACAAAGTATGTGATCTTGAAAATAAAGTAGACCATAGAGAAATGATATTAAGAGATCACAGGAAGAAAATGCAAGAAATCTGGAATAACATCAAGAGACCAAACTTAAGAGTCATTGGGAAAACACTAACTAATGAAGTGCACTTTTTAAAAAGTGAAATAATATTTGAAAAATTTCCAAATTTTAAGAATGAAATGGAAATTCAAATTCAGGAGGCATAGTGAACTCCAAATATACAAAATCAAAACAGAACCAATCCAAGGAACATTATTATGGAAATGCCTAACATACAGAACAAGGAGAAAATCTTAAAATCTGCAAGAGTGAAGTGACAAATCACATTTAGAGACAAATCAATTTGTATCTCAACTTATGTCTCAACCCATACCCTACAAATAAGGAGGGCTTAGAATAATATGTATCAAACTGTGAAAGAAAATGAACACCAACCAAGAATACTATACCCAGGAAAATCAAGCTTCAAATTTGAAGATGAAAGAAAAAGGCTTCCATGATGAATAAAAGCTAAAAGAATATGTAACTAAAAAGCCTGTGCTGTAAAACACACTCAATAAAGTACTTCATGAAGAAGAATTAAAATAAAGATGAAAATCAACACAGGGAGGCATTACACTAGAAGAATTCAAAAGAGAATCGATGTCAATTTAAACACAATACATAAACCAAAATGGCAGGAAATAAAAATTATCTTTCAATAATGTTATTGATTATAAATGGTCTAAACTCTTCAAAAAATAAAGGTTGGCGGATTGGATTGAAAAGCAAGACCGAAAAATATGCTGCCTACAAAAGACACACTTTTCAGGCAAAGACATCTATAGCATGAAAGTGAAGGAATGGGGACTATACAACACACTCACAATTCTCATAAACAAACAGGTGTTACTATTCTCATCTCAGACAAAGTGGACTTCAAGCCAAAATTAATCAGAAGAGACAAAGAATGTCATTTCATACTATTCAAGGGAATCATAGAACAATAGGATATAACGATCATAAATATATGTCCAAACAACAAAGCATCTATATACATCAAACAAACTGCACGGAATTTCAAGGACCTGGAGATAAACGAGAACAGTGATACAGCATACTGAAATTTGTGGGACAGTAAGAAGACAATCTAAGAGAAAAGTTCATAGTATTAAGCTCATTCACAAAAAGAATAGAAAGACACAAAATCAATAATCTAACACTTTGTTTCAAGGACCTAGAAAAAGAAGAACAAACCAACAGTAAAAATTATTAGAAGACAGGAATAATTTAAAATAGGAGCTGAAATAAATGAAATTGAAATCAAGAAAACAATACATAAAACGAATGAAAAAAAGTTGGTTTTTTTGAAAGGAAACAAAATCATTATTATGAATTTAATAAACCATTAGCCACACTAACAAAAAGAATGAAAAATTTCATATTATTGAATCTGGGATAAAGAGGGAACATCACAATAGATACTTTTAAAATCCAAAGGATCAAGAGAAACTATTTGGAAAATTTAAACTCCAATAATCTAGAAAACCTTGAAGACATGGGTAATTTCTAGAGACATAAAAACCACCCAAGTTGAATTGGGAGGAAATAAAAAAACTTAAACAGATCAATTTCTAGTAATGGAATTTAAGCAGTCATCAAAACTTCAAAATAAAATAAAATAAAATGGCACCAATGAATGGATTCTGAGCTGAGGTGAGTTCTACCAGACCTTTAAAGAAGAACTAATTCCAATTCTCTTTAAATTATTTATTGAAATATGAAAGCAGGGAACTCTGCTAAACTATTTGTTTGATGCCAGTATCACCCTGATATCAAAACATGACAAATCAAGTAAAGAAAACTTCAGAGAAATATCTTGGATGAACATAGATACAAAAATCCCTTAATAAAAGTTGGCAAATCACATAGAAGAATACATTAAAAAGATTGCAAATCATGACTAGTAGGATTCATTCCAGGGATACAAGATTGGTTCCATATACAGAAATCAATAAATGTAATTCACCATATACATAGACTTAAAAACATGAATCACATGATTATCTCAATATATGCATGAAAAGCATTTGAGAAAGTACAATATGCATTCATGTTTAAAACACTAGAAAAGATAGGGATGGAGGGAACTTATCTCAATATAGTAAAGGCCATCTATGACAAATCTAAGGTTGACATTATTCGTAATGGAGAAAAATTGAAAGAATTTCCTCTAAAACAAGGAACTAGTTAAGGATGCCAATTTCACCACTCATGTTCAATATAATCCTTGAAATTCTCAGCAGAACAATTAGGCAAGAGAAGGATATTAGAGGAATATAAATAGATGAAGAAGAGCTCAAATTATCACTGTTTGAAATGACATGATTATGTATTTAGAAGATCCACTAAATTCTAACAGAAGACTTCTGAAGCTCTTAAATGATTTCAGCAAGGTAGCAGCATACAAAATCAACATTCACAAATCAATTGTGCTCCTATATTCTACTGATGAACTTGCTGAGGAATAAACCATTTACAATGGCTTCAAAATAACAAAAAACAAAACTTGGGAATCAATCTAATAAAAGAGGTGAAGGAACGTCACAATGAAAATTGTAGAAAACTAAAGAAATAAATTGAAGAAGATCTTACAAAATGGAAAGACTTTCCATGTTCTTTGATAGGGAGAATTAATATCATCAAAATGACCATGTTACCTAAAGCACTACACAGATTCAATGTAATACCCATCAAAATGCCAGTGACATTCTTCACAGAATTAGACAAAACAGTCAGGAAATTCATTTGGAAAAATAAGAAACCTTGAATAGCCAAAGCAATCCTTAGCAAGAAAAGTAAAACTGAAGGCATCACAATACTATACTTCAAATTATACTATAGATTTATAGTAACAAAAACAGCATGGCACTGGCACCAAAGCATACATGAAGACCAATGGAATAGAAGAAACTGAGACAAACCCACATAAATAGTTACCACTTACCCAACAAAGGAGCCCAAAACATAAATTGAAGAAAAGATAGTCTCTAACAAATGGTGCTGGGAAAACTGGAAATCCACATGTATTAGAATGAAACTCAATCTCTATCTCTAAACTGGCACAAAACTCAACTCAAAGTAGATCAAAGACATAGGAA
The DNA here is from genome assembly GCA_004027875.1 of Aplodontia rufa. Taxonomy (NCBI): domain Eukaryota; kingdom Metazoa; phylum Chordata; class Mammalia; order Rodentia; family Aplodontiidae; genus Aplodontia; species Aplodontia rufa. Next base: position 24,934 of record PVKS010010828.1, read on the forward strand.
TTCGGCCAGAAGCTGTGCAACTAACTACTAGAAGAAAATGGAGGTCCAACATTCCAACACATTGGTTCAAAAACTGACTTTCTAAACAAAAGGGAAAATCAATAAATGTGGTGTCATCAAATTGAAGTTTCCTCATGGCAAAAGAAACAATTTAAAATATGAAGAGAGAACCCATAGAATGTGGGGGAAATTCTTTTCCTCCTGCATCTCAGAGAGGGCATTAATATCTACAGTCCATAGATATATCAAGAGAAAAAAACACCAAAAAACAATTAACCAAATCAGTAAATGTGCCAACAAACCCCTAAAAAGACACTTCTCAAATGAAGAAGTACAAATGGTCAACAAACACATTAAAATGCTCAACGTCTTTAGCAATTAGAGAAATGCAAATTAAAACTAAACTGTGATTTCGTCCCACTTCATTTAGAGTGGTAATAATCTAGAACACAAATGTTGGCAAGGATGTGGGGTAAAAGTGTACACTTATAAATTTTTGGTATTGCAAATTGGTACAATCTCTCTGGAAAGCAGTATGGAGATTCCTCAAGAAACTAGAAATGAATCCACCATTTGATCCAGCTATCGCACTCCTTGGTATATATCCAAAGGACCTAAAATCAGCATACCACAGTGATACAACCACATCAATGTTTAGAGCAGCACAATTCACAATAGTTAAGCTATGGAACCAAACAAGATGCCCTCCAACAGATGAATGGAGAAACAATTTGTGGCATATAAACACAATGTAGTATTACTCAGCCATAAGGAAAAACAGCATTATGATATTTGCTGGAAAATGATAGAACTGGAGGATATCATGCTAAGTGAAATAAGCCAGTCTCAATCAAACAAAAAACCCACAAAAAACAACAAAATAAAACAAACAACAATAAAAACAAATGTCAAATATGGAAGATAATCTAGAATAAGGGAAGAACACAGGAATGGGTATAGTGGAAGGAAATGAAGGAATGAGGAATGAAATAGAGAAAGTTCAAGGAAGGAATCAGACTTAACTTTCTCATGTTCACAGATGAACATGTAATAGTGATCTCATCAACGGGTATATCAAGAAGTTGATAAATAAAAAAAAAAATCCATAGTAAATAACAGAAATACCAGAAGATGAAAGAAAGTGAAGGTTGTGGGGCGGGGAGAGAATACTGGGGGCTGAATTAAAATGTTATACTGCATACATTTATAAAAATTCCAATTATTTATCATATTGTCAGATATACCTAAAAGAACAGAGGATATGAGGAAGATAGGAGGAGGGGAACTGAGTTAGAACAATGTACACTCCAAACTTTTAGAAGTATGTCATTATATATCCTATTATCATATATATATAAAGAAAAAACAGCTGGTGGGGGAAGGGAAGGAAAGGAGAAAAACTGGAGACTGAATTAGAACAAGTTAAAATCCATGGTTTTTATAATTACATCCTTGTGTAATCTTATCTCATGTACTCCGAAAAAAAAGAATGAATAAAAAACATTCAGTCGTTATACAACCTGACACTGGACAAATGAATTGTTCATTGATTGAAAAAAGCATGAAAATATCAATATAATAACATGTATGAATTTCTAGACTTATAGGTGGACAAAAATAAGAGGAAGTAACAGCATACACATTACTTATATGTACACGTATAAACAAACATGTGCAATGAGTGCATTATATCATGTTATATTAATGAATTCTTATCTCTGCTGGATAATTATGATCCTATTCATTTGAGGTGATTCTATTAACTAAAGTAAATTAAAAGTCATTAAAAATAGATTTGTCTGTGTGAATCCACAAGCATATCTACTACTAACTCAATAAGGGTAAAAGTTTGTTCAGAAATATACCACTTGTAGTCAGGGAACAACTACTGTACAACATGAGTAGGAATTCTACCTTAGCTCTATGCATCATTCCATAGGAAGTTATAACCATTATTTTTTGAATACTATTCATGTACCAGGAACTTTGTTAAATGATATCCTTGCCTATTTTTCCCATTATTTCTCACCTAATCCCTAAAGTAAAACACTAATGCTTTTGCCAATGATTTATTTGAGTAGCTTGACTTAACTATGATCAATTTCTTTTATTTTCTTTTTTACTATTAGTTTGACATAGACTTATATATTGGAGAGAATTCTTGTTACATAATTATGCATACATGAGTATGCATGAGTCAAGCCTAGACCAGGATCTACCTCCTTCATCCATTCTCTGAACTCATATCACCGCTGTAATTCCACCATACTGTAGCTTGAAATGAACGTATATATGTATAATAATTTTTGGCATTTCTGAGGTTCTCTGCCTGTGTGGGAATATCTAGGATTCTAATGGGAGTTGAGTATTCCCCATTGTATTGATAACCCCCCTCCTTATCTCTCTCTCTCCTCTCTGCCTCCCTCCTTTCTCACCCCACTTTCATAGGCATGGTTCACCCAGTTTATGTGGAGTTTCAACTATGGTGAATGTATTACTTAAACTCACCTAACTATAATCCTTTTGTAGGTTTAACACTAACTTTCACAGTGAGAAAAAACATTTGATCCTTAAGTCTCTGAGTTTGGGTTATTTCACTGAATATAATATTTTCCATTTCTATCCATTTGGCTGCAAAAGGCATGATATCATTCTAATAGTGGAGCAAAACTCCATTGTGCATATATAACACAATTTATGAATCCATTCATCCAGTGAAGGGCATCTAGGTTGGTCCCATAGCACCTGAGGTGCTATAATCATTGATGTACTGTGTCTCTGTAGTGTGCCAATTCTAGATCTTTTGGGAAAACAACCAGGAGAGGGATAGCTGAGTTGTAAGATGGTTCCAACTCTAGTTTTTTGAGAACTCTCCATATTTGCTTTCCAGAGTGGCTGTATCAGTTTGTAGTCTTACCAGCAGTGTGTTAGTGTTCCTTTCTCCCCACAACCCCTTCAGTATCTGTTATTGTTTGTATTCTTCATTTTTGACACTCTGACAGGACTGAGGTGGAATCTCAGTGAAGTTTTGATTTGCATTTCTCTGATTCCTAATGATGTAGAACATTTTCTCATAATTTTTTTGTCTTTTTGGACTTCCTCTGTTGAGAAGTTTCTGTTTAGTTCCCTAGCCCATTAATTGATTGGATTATTTGTGGTTTTGGTGTTCAATATTTTTATTTATTAGATGAATATGGAGTTACAATTGAGGCGGAAACATCAAACATTCAAGAATGTATATATACTTAGTTATTCAAGGCTAATGCCATGTCATGGATGCCCACCTTGGGTTCCCCATGTTGCTGTTTCCTCCAGAAAATCCCCTGAGTTAAATGGATATCTCGTGGAGGTCAGAGATCACTGTCTGAGATGATTCCTCCATATTCCCACCATCCAATCTCCTAGATATTCTTCCTAAGCCCCCCCACCCTGTCCCCCACCCTATGCCACCAAGTATCCTAGGTAATTATCCCCTTGTTGCATTAAGAATCATAGAATTTGAGGTTATTATTAGCTTAGCCATCTAACATACTGCTTCTTAATGTATTCTAGCTTCCACAGATGAGAGAAACCATTTGACCCTTGAGTCTCTGAGATTGGGATAATTCACTTAGCATAATTCCTTTCATCTCCATCCACTTGGCTGCAAAAGCCATAAAATCATCTTCTCCAATGGCCTAGTAGTATTGCATTGTATATATGTACCAAAGTTTTTGTATCCACTCGTTGAGTGAGGGGCATCTGGGTTGGTTCCATAATCTAGCTATAGTAAATTGAGCTGCTGTAAACATTGAGGAAGCCACATCACTATAATATGCTGATTCTAATTCTTTTGGCAAATTACCCAGGAGTGGGATAGCTGGGTTGTAAGGTGGTTCCATCCTTAATATTTTGAGAATTCTCCACACTACTTTCCAGAGTGGCTGAACCAGTTTGCAGTCCCACCAACAGTGTGACAGTGTTCCTCTTTTCCCACAGCCCCTACAGCATCTGTTGTTTGAATTTTTCATTTTTGCCACTCTAACAGGAGTGAAGTGGAATCTCAATGAAGTTTTGATTTGCATTTCCCTTATAGCTAATATTGTAGAGCATTTTCTCATATTTTTATGGGCTTTCTGGACTTCCACTGGTGAGAAGTTTCTTCTTAGATCCATAGCCTATTTAATGATTGGATTATTTGTGATTTTGGTGTTTAGCTTTTTAGTTCTTTGTATATTCTGGATATTAGCCCTCTGTCTCAGGTGTACCAGGCAAAGATTTTCTCCCATTCTGTAGGTTCTGTCTTGATCCTCTTGACTAAATCTTTAGCTATGCAAAATATTTTTTAGTTTAATTGCATCCCATTCATTTATTCTTGATTTTACTGCTTGAGCCATGAGAGTTTTGTTGAGGAAGGCGCTGCCAACTCCTATGTCCTGTAGTGTTGACCCTAATTCTTTTTCTAGTAAGTTTAAAGTTGTTGGCTTAATATCCAGGTTTTTGATCCATTTTGATTTAATTTTGTGCAGGGTGACAGATTAGGATCCATCTTCAGTTGTCTACACATGGCTGTCCAATTTGTCCAGCAACATTTGTTGAACAGGTGATCTTCCTTCCACAATGTGCTTTTGTCCTTTTTATGAAATATCAAATAGTTAAGGATATGGGGGGTTTGTCTCAGGGTCTTCTATTCTGTTCCACTGGTCTTCAGTTCTGTTTTGTACAAATACCATGCTGTTTTTGCTACTACAACTCTGTAGTATAATTTCAGGTCAGGGATTTAGATACCCACTACTTCTTCATTCCTGTAGAGTAATGTTTTGGCTAGTCTGGGTCTCCTGTTATTCCATATGAACTTGAGAATTGCTTTTTCTTTATCTTTGAAGAATGTCATTGGTATCTTGATGGGGATTGCATTAAATCTGTATATGGCTTTGGGTAGAATGGCCATTTTTATTATGTTGATTCTTCCTAATCATGAACATGGAAAGTTTTTCCATATACTCAGTTCTTCTGTAATTTCTTTTCTTAGTGTTTGATAGTTTTCTTGGTAGAGGTCCTTAATATCCTTTGTAAGATTAATGCCTAAGTATTTCATTTTTTTGGAGGAGATGGTTAATGGAGAGGTTTCCTCATTTCTTCTTCTGCGGATTTGTTGCTGGAGTAAAGGAAAGCTAGTGACTTACTGGAATTGATCTTGTAGCCAGCTACTTTGCTGAAATTACCTATAAACTCTAGGAGTTTTCTGGTCGATGTTATTGGGTCTTCTAGGTATAGAATCATGTCATCAGCGAATAGAGACAAACTTCCTCTTTTCCTATATGAATTCTTTTGATTTCCTTGTCATGCCTGATAGCTCTAACAAGGGTTTCAAAGATTACATTGAACAAGAGTGGGGAAAGCAGACAGCCTTGTCTTGAGAAGAAGGTAAATTCAGCTATCTTAGGATGGAATACTCTGTAGTTGTCTGTTAAGCCTGATTGAATAATAGAGTTGTTCAGATTGGAGATGTCTGTATTGATTTTTTGTTTTGATGATCTGTCTACAGTTGATAGTGGTGTATTGAAGTCCACCAGAATTATTGTGTTGAGAACAATGAGGGGATTAATGTCCTTAAGTATTTTTTCCATATATTTGGGGGGTTGTAATTGGAGGCATAAATGTTAATTATTGTTGTATTTTCTTGATGGACTGTCACTTTCAGCATGATAAAGTGACCCTCTTTGTCCTTTCTGACTAGGTTTAGCTGGAAATTATTTTTATCAGAAATTAGAATCACCATGCCACCTTGCTTTATTGGGCCGTAGGCCTGGTAGACATTTTGCCAACCTTTCACTTTCAGTCTGTGTCTATTTTTGAGTCTCAAATGTGTCTCTTGAAGGCAACATATTGTTGGATTTTGTTTTTTGATCCATTGGGCCAGTCTATGTCTTTTAATTGGGGCATTGAGACCATTCACATTCAAGGTTAGAATCGATATGGGAGGCTGAGTCTCAGACTTTGTGACAATTATAGAGTTTTGATTCATCTTGGAAGTCAATTTGTGTATAATATGGTTATTGACTCCCCCTTGTTTAAGGATTTAGGGTATCATTAATATTTTCTTCTGAATGGAGAACATCCTTGACAATATTCTGTAGTGCAGGATTTGTGTTCTTGTATCTTGCTAGCTTGAGTTTATCGTTGAAGTATTGAATTTCCCCATCACATTTGAAGCTGAGTTTTGCAGGGTATATTATCTTTGGGTGGAAGTTGTTATTCTTCAACACCTGAAAGATATTGTTCCAAGCTCTTTTGGCCTTCATTGTTTACTCTGAAAAATCCATAGTGATCAGAATTGGTTTACCTCTGAATGTGATTTGAGTCTTTTCTCTAGCTGCTTTTAGAATTCTCTCTTTAATTTCTCTATTATTCATTTTGAGTATGATATGTCTTGGTGACTTTCTCATTTGATTAGGCCTGTTTGGTGTTCTATAAGCATCTTTGATGTGATATTCCGGATCAATTGTAAGATGAGGGAAGTTCTTGCTTATGATTTCACTTAAAAGGTTCTTGATGCCTCTTGTTTGCTGTTTGGAGTTTTCCTCCAGGCAATGATTCTCAGATTATTACACCTCATCTCATCAAATAGTATTTGAAATTTCTGATCATATAGTATAAGTTGCTTATCTTGTTTATCCTCTTTGAATTTGACATTGCTTAGCCGATCTTCATTTTCTGACGTTTGTTCTTCAAGAGCTGAATTTCTATTTTCAGTAGAGTATACTCTGGTGTTGGTATCTTCCAGTGAAGATTTGATTTGGTTATCCATGTTTTTCAAGCCTGATAGCTCTGCTACATCTCTTTTCAGAATGTCTAATTCTTTGTATAGCTGATCTTTCATCTCTTGGAATTGCTCCCTTATTTCCTTATAAAAATTGTCTCTCATCTCTTGAAATTGTTCTCTGATCTCTTTCCTTACTTCATATCTCAACTCTTTGATTGAATTACTAATCATATTGTTGATACAATATCTTTGGTTTTCATCTATGGCCCTGGCTATGGTGTCCTTTGGTGGGAAGCTATAAGATTGAGGAGGAGAGTTATTTCCCCTTTTCCTCATTTTCAGAAACAGAATTCTGGAGTTCAGTCTTGTTACTCTTGGCAGAGTAATTGGAGTTTGTTATGGCTTTGCTTCTTTTTGATGGGGAGCTATTTGGTCAAGAGAGACCTAAAAGTGCCAGACCGATCTGCGAGAACTTGAGAGCCTATAGGTGCAGATACTAGTCTGTTTCAACTAAAACAGATGTGCTGATGATACTAGCACCAATAGTAGCAGTTTTCTTTGAGGGGGCTCTCACAATATATTATGATAGCAACCAAGTACCCATTTTGAAGAGTGTCTGTTTCTTCAGATAGCAGTGTCTCTGTAAGTGGGGAGAAGAAATGACTAGAAAGTCAAGGAGGTGAATTGAGGATGTATATTAGAACACCCAACTTAGAGTAAAGAGGATCAAGGGACTGGGGGGAGTAGGTTATTGTATTAGGAATAAGGACAACATAGAAATTGGGTGTGGGTGGGATAAAGACTTTGGGTGAGGATGAGAGAAAACTGCGAATATTTAGGAATTACCAGAGTACAGGGGAGGAAGATGTTAGTATGGTGGATGGTTCTCTTTGCTCACCAGAGGCTGAGGCTATTTTGCTATAATGCAATGTTTTCTTGGTTGGATCCCAATATTATGGGGATATCAGTTGGGTTCAAGAAGACAGAGAAAGTAGGAGCCAATCAACAATATGTACACAAGGATAAATATTTACATCCACCAACACTAGATTCAATACTAATCATAAAGCAAAAAAAGTATTAAAAAAACCCACAGTGACATTAAAAAGTTAGAAGATGAACAATTTAAATATATTATACTCCAGCCAGATCCCCATTAAAAAAAAAGAAAAATGAAAAGAAAACAGAGACAAACCAAAAACAAAACTAGTTGGGAAAGTTCTGAGTTTTTTGCCCCCTAGGTCAGCAAGTATGTACCATGGGGAGATGTGTTCAAATCTGTCATCTAGCAGGGGATTCTTCACAGTTGAGCATGTTGGGGTAGAAGCAGTTTGGTTATGTCTGGTGATCTGGATTTTCTAAGAGAATCTCCTCAAAATTTTCTGTTGCAAAGGGGTATAAGAACCTTCCCTCTCACACTTCTGGACAGGATAGATTTCAGCTCCCCCTGGGCTGTAATCCTCAGGTGATTACTTTCTGCCTTTCCACATTCTGGGCCTGGGGCTCAGAAGCTGTAGAAAATCTAGTTGATCCTAGTGTAGATGTGTGGGTCTCTGATCCAAAGAGAGTGGCCAGACTGAAACACTGTTCCTCAAGATCACTGGAAACTCACTCTGTGTGACTTATAATCTTCATAAGTCCCAAGAGCTGCTCTGTGGGTTTGACAGAAACCCTCGAAGGATGGTCCAGATTGTGCCAGTGCTTATGTGGTTCTCAGTTGCAAGCACTAGGGGGCACCCACCTGGAGAGTTCAGGGCCTACTTAGCCTTGGCTATACATGGGGCTCAGATGGTAAGGGGAAGCCCATGCTGCCCCTTTTATTCAAAGATTCCTGAGGATGATATCAGACTTGCCTTGATAGAGAGTTACAGGCTGCTTTTGCAGAGGCTGAGGCAGGCCAATCCCCTTGAGAAGGATGAGCCCTACTGCACCAAGCTCTGTTCACAGACTTCTCCTATTTGGGAGTGTAGAAGGGAGGGCAGAAGGTTGCCATCCGAGAGGTTTGTGAGCTGGAGAGGGGATTTGCAGTTCCACTCAGCCCCCAGGGCAGACAACCAGGTGGGGGGGCGGTAACTTCCCTCTTTCTATTAGTGGGGGCTGAGGCCCCAAGTTGCTGTGAGCATCCCGCCCTGCTCTTGAATGTTGGTGCAAGTGATTAGGTCAAAGGACTTGAAAATCAGCTCTTGTAAACTGTGAGCATGGGTGGAAAAATGTTGTTCTCTTGGATTGAGTTAAAGTTCTCGTGCAGATTCCTCTTCTCCCCCGGCACCACCGACAGTGACCTGAGGTGGAGAGGGAAATCCCAGCACCACATAGCCCCCTTGGAAGACAGCCAGTTCTCTGGGCGGTAGATTCTGGTTTTCTGACCCTGGCAGCTGAGACCCCAAGACAGTTTTTGCTGGGCAACCAGCCCCACCCTCAGGGAAACCTCATAATGGTGAGCCAGATGCTGCCATTCATATGGACAGCTGTAAATTCGCTAATGTGAGTGCTTAATTCCTAGAGCTTTATAGCCAGTTCTTGTAAATTAAGAGTGATCAGGTCAGGGGGCTTGAGACCAGATTAGAGTATTTAATTAGGAAACTTGCTGCATTTCCTCCCCTCTGGGCTAGCTCCCCTCTCCCTGGGTGTGGGGCCGGTCACGCGGGCACCACAAACTTCTCCTTTATATTCATTAATACACCACACTATTCCTTTGGAGTTAAAAAAATTATTGGGTGGTAATGTTCCTCCACATTGGGAGCTTTGTCCTACTGTGGGAATCCAAGTGCATTCCTGCAGCATGACGTGTTTCTCAGGAGTGTCTCAGAGTCACTCATGGTGGGGTGGTCACCATGTTCTCTCTGGTGTTCAATTTTTTGAGTTCTTTGTATATTCTGGATATTTCCCTGTCAGAGGCATAGCATGCATTGATTTTCTCCCATTCTCTAGGTTCTCTCTTGATACGATTGACTCAATCTTTAGCTAAGCAGAAGCTTTTCAGTTTAATGGCGTCTCACTATTTGATTCTCAGCTTTAGTTCTTGAGCTATGGGAGTCTTATTGAGGAAGGAAGTGTCTGCACGTATGTCCTGGAGTGTTGATCCTATTTTTTCTTCTACCAATTGTATAGTTGCTGATTTGATTCCTAATTCTTTGATTTTTCATTTCAATTTGATTTTTGTGCAGGGTGAGAGATAGGAATCTATTTTCTTTAACACTTATCTCTGAGTATAAACTATCTGTGTTCATAGGTGGGCAGGGAATGGTGTGGTAGTGGTTGATGAATGAATAAAGTTAAACCAGTGTTTGAATTTCAAAAGGATCAAGGTTCTGTGGGAGGGACAATGTGTGATAACCAGGCATGGAATGAGAAAATCTTTGAAACAAAATATTAGGGAACACCAAAATTCAAGTCTGATAAATTGCAATTAGTTTACAAATTAAAAGGAAAAAATAAAAATCAGGAAAATGAAATATTATACAAAGGTTGGTTGATAGTAAATGAATTTGGGTTGGATTAGAAGTGGGTCTAAAACAAAAACTAAGGGAGATTTGGGAAGAGGTATTGCTTGGTTTTAAGATCTATTGATTAGTCATTTTATGGTCACAGTTGTGTGGGTTATAACAACACAAAAACTATGACAACTATAGCAACACAAAAACTATGACAAATATTAGTTATTTGTTATAAATGAAATCAAACATGTGGTCAGGTGTGGATGAGCAAGGCAGAAAATTTACTTCAGCTACAGGGTGAAAGAAAAATGCACACCCAGCAAGGAAATCAGAGTTTTTAATTCCAATCTGATGCAATACTGCCCTTTGCTCTGATTGGAAAAGCTTCAGTATGCAATCTACATGATTAGCTAAAATAAGGTGGAAGCAGTTGCAAAAAGGAAGTAGGTGGTGACTATGAGAGAGTGGGGGTGGTGGTTTCTGGAAAGCTGTAAACACATGTGGTGAGGGACACCAGAAAGGTGCACAGTGAGTTAGCAAAAATCACCAGATAAGGATGGGTGGGTACCAGAAGGGGTCCTCAGAAAGAGGTGGGTGTACACAGGGGAGGGATTTACTATCTTCAAGGGGGAGGAGAATCTAAAATGGGGATAGTGTGTTATACATCACAATCTTTCAAGTTTGACAGAAAAGACATAAATCTTACAATTCCCCCCCTTATATGATGCAGATATGCTGTTTAATTCAAACTCTGATACCAATTTTTGACATTCGTCTTTGACTACATTGGATGCAGGAGGCCTGATTTGGTCTATAGCTGAAAGTTGTTTAATAATAGCAGCCAATCTCTGAAGAATATCCTCTATATATCTATTCAGGGTTACAGCCCCAAATGCAATAATTAATAAGAAGATAATAAGTATAGTTATTTCTTTCTATATTTTTTCATCAGTAATGTTTAGCTCCTTGGTAATTTCCCTTACATATTTAATAACTTTTTGATGGTTGTCTTTAATATAATCCATTACCATGGACTACCAAAGGGAAATTGACTCAAAATTTGTCATTATTTGAGATTTAGTTGTTTACTTATGATGATCCAATGATCTATGGGAAAAGAGATTCTCTTTTTCAGAACACTGTGATTGATTCGATCTAGTAAATGTCAGGGTGGAAGGGATAGCCAGTTGAACCAAAGTACAGGTTCCACTCCAATTGGCAGGTAAGGTCTCAAGCAAGCCCCCCAACCGCCACAATACCACCAGATACCAGCTTGGGCTATAGCAAGCACTGTTTGATTTGATATATCCTCAAATAATTGGCCTTCTTGGCACTCAGATACATTTCCCAAGAAAGCCAATTGCTCTTCCCATCTAAAGAGGCATGAGGTATAATTGGTTCTAAGGGAAGGGGATTGGATGATCTTTGGGAACTTGTTTTTAAACCTCTGCTTCTGGGAACAGTAGTGATGGGGTTTTATAAGAGTTATTTCCCCAGGCTGTCTTTTCTAGAAAGAAGGTTATCACGTAACTCATGTTCATTGGATCTGTGGTCCAGTCAAGATGGAGTGGGACCATTTGAGCAATCTGCCTTCCTGTTGCGCAAGCATAAAAGTCACTTGTATTGGTGTGCTAACAGAATATTTAATCCTTTTCACCCTGGCATTTGCCTCTTGTTTCCAATATTTTTTTAAAGGATATTTTGTAAATCTTTTGCCTCCAAGACAATCTTGGTAACATCATTATTAGGTTCACAGAGATTAACTTCTCCAGAGTATGTTGGACAATGATATGCATTTGTGTTCTTGATTATGTAAGATTTTACAGGGGAGCACCTGATAAACACTAGATTTAGCAATCAGAGGAAAGATGGTCTGAGCTACATCAATAATCAACTTACAAGATATAATTCCTAATATCATTATAAGCATTATGAAAGTACTTTTAAAGTCAGTTTGGTGGGGTCTGGGTGCTGGACTGAGATTCATCATCTTTCACAATTGGAAGTTGAGACGGCTTTCACATGTGTGTGTAGTGAGTCTAACCTCATTCAGCCATCTGGACAGATGTCTCAGTGGTGAGGAGGACTTGATAAAGCCCTTCTGAAACAGGATCCAGCTTATTTTCCTTCCCAGCCTGGATCAGAATGCAGTCCCCTGGCTGATGTGGGTGTGCAGGTAATTCCAGAGTTGGTGTCTGTGCCACGAAGCCCTGTAATATGTGAAAGAGGATAAAGTAGAAGGGAAACCTAATATATAATTTTTAAGAAATTGATTCTTCATTTCAAAGGTGGGAAACCCCATCATTTTACCTAAATATGGTAACCTATATAGCAATTCATATGGGGATAAGCCTATGTCCTTTCAGGGAGTTGTTCTAATTCATAGGAGTGTGATGGGGAGACACTTAGTCCAGGGGAGCTTTGTTTCCAACATCAGTTTAATAGTCTACCTCTTTAAAGTTTGGTTCTCTCCACCTTACCCAAGGAAGTTGGGTGCCAGGGTGTTCGACATTCCCATTTTATGTCTAAGATTTTCATAAGTTTTTTAAAATAACATTGGCAGTAAAATGACTTCCATTATCTGAGTCCACATTTTCTATCTAGCTAAATCTAGGGATTATTGATTCCAATAAAACCTTATTTACATTGCTAGCAGTAGCACTGGGCAAGGGGATAGCTTCTACTCAATTAGTTAGATGGTCTACTATCACTAGCAAATATTTTAAATGTCCTATTTGAGGCATCTCAGTATTGTCACTCTATATGCTTTGGAAGGGTTTTAATCCACGATTTCTCCCTCCTGGAGGCTGTTCCTTAAGGCTTATTTATTAACCCTTCTACAGGTGATATAGCCTTCATTTACGTGTTTGGCTATTGTATAAATTCCCATGCATCCTTATATTCTTAGTATAGCATTGCACAAGGCCTGTGGGCCCCAATGGCTTCCCTTATGTAAATCATTTCCCTCATTATGGGTTTTGTAAGCATTTCCCTACCATCAGGTAGAAGCCATTTTCCCTCAGGAGTCTTGGAAGCTCCCAATTTTATTGTTTTTCTTCCTGTGGGCTGAATATTGGAATAACTGAGGGAGGGGATAAAATAAGGGGGAAATAGAAAATAGAGACTTCTGACTGTAGGGCATTCACTTTAGCAGCTTCATTTGCTAGCCTATTGTCTCGGGCCTCTGTGTTGTGGTCCCATTGGTTGGTGCCCTGGCACATGTGTGATAGCTATTTCTTCAGGTAACAATAAAGTTTCTAGAACTTGAATATTTAATTCTTTGTGTACTAAATCCCTTCCTCTATTAATTAGGCCACGGTCAGTCCAAATTTTTCCAAAAGTGTGGACAGCTCTAAAGGCATACCAGGAGTCTTTGCAAATTGTTCTTTTTCCTTTAGAAAATTTAGTGCTTGGTTTACTGAAAATAGTTCACAGGTAGGAGCAGATCACCCAATGGGTAGCCTTCCTGATTCTATCATTTTTTTATTGTATCCCATCTATTACAGAATATCCATTATACCTTTTCCCTTGAATAACCTGGGAAGATCCATCTATAAAATCCTGTTGAGAAGGGGATTTCTCTAAGGTCTGGTCTGACCTTGGTCTGATATTCTGTCAGATCCATGCAGTAATCTTAAATAGAGTCAGAGATTTTTCCCTGAATTAAGAATTCAGCCAGATTTAAACATTTTTCAGTAGTGAGTGTTAAATCATCCCTTTCCAGGAAAACGGCTCCATACTTTCGAATTCTGGAGTCAGTTAGCCATCTCCCCACCTTTTGGTGGAGAATGGTTCTGACTTAATGGGGTGTGCTAACTATTAAGGCTCTTCCAAAGGTTAACTTTCAACTTTTTTGTACCAAAAGGGCAGCCACTGATTAGATACATTCAGGCCATCCCCTGGACACTGAGTCTAGGAGCTTAGATAAATAGGCTATTGGTTGTTTTTGCCTCCCATGATTCTGAGGTAGAACTCCCTGTGTTGTTCCCTTATCTACATTAACAAACAAATAGAATAGCCTTTCAAGTAAGGATAAAGCTAAAATAAGAGCCCTTAAAAGGGCTTGTTAAGAGCATCAGTGATTGAAGTTCCTCAGGCTTCCAAAGGATTGGGTCAGGCTCACCATCTAAAAGCTTAAGGCATAGTTTTCTAGTCTTAAGGGCTTAAGAGTATATCTATAATCTACAGTATCCCATCAATCCTAAGAATCTTCTAAGTTCCCTTTCAGTCTGAGGTACTGGCATATCAATTATCCCTGAGATTCATTCTGGGTTTGATCTTCATTTCCCCTCACTGATCAAATGTCCCAGATATTTAACTTCTTGTTCTACAAATTGCAATTTAGTTCTTGAAACTCTTAATCCTTTCTGTCCTAAAAATTAAAGTAGGGCCATAGTTGCCTCAATTTCACTTTCCTTTTCATCTCCAGATATTAATAAATCATGTACATATTGGAGAAGTTTAGTTTGTGGTGGGTTCTTAAATCCTTCTAGCACCTGTTCTAGAATTTGTCCAAACAGGTTGGGTGATTCTGTAAATCCCTGGGGGAGAACAGTCCATCAATACTGTTATTTCCTCCCAGTTTGAGGATTTTTCCATTCAAAGGCAAACAAATATCTATTATCCTCAGTGAGGTGACATGCCCAGAAAGCATCCTTTAAGTCTATAACACTAAACCACTCTATGAGTATGGGGTATTTTATTAAGAAGAGTGTAGGGATTGAGGACTACAGGATGTCTATCCTGAGTAATTTGATTTATTGCTCTTAAGTCTTGGACAAGTCTATAAGAGCCATCTGGTTTCCTTACAGGTAAGACTGGGATATTATAAGGAGAAAAGCAGGGTATGAGGAGGTCATCCTTAAGTAATCCCTCTATTATAGGCTGTAACCCTAACCTCCCCTCAAAAGAGATTGGATATGGTTTCCTCCTTATGGTTTCTCTCTTGGTTTTTAGTTCAACATGTATTGGTGGCACTTGTAGTTTTCCTTGATTTTCCTGTTTTGTTAAACTTGGGAATGAATCTTTTCTTCTTTAGCCATTAGAAGATTAAGGGAAATTTGAATTTCCCTATCACTGATTTTTTAATCTTATTCTAAGTTTACACATTAAGTCTCAACCTAAAAGACTGGCTCCTGTTGCAGGCACAAAGAGGAATTCTACTTGAATATGCCTGTCTTGGTATTTCACTTGGGTCTTCTTAAATATCAGGACTTTAAAATCTTCTACCTTTACTCCTGACATTAGTAGCTATTTATCAGATAGTTATGTCTGTGTGGGTTGACAGGTTAAAGAGGAGCCAGCTTCCCCATAGTTAATTAAAAATGTTATTTCTTCCTTTTTTGGGTCCCACCTCCAAATTTATCAAGGGCTTTTGGTAGGACTTTTTGGTATAAAGAGCCCCTGACCTCTCTAGTCCTCATCGAAGCACATGAGGGATGGTTACATTTTGTTTTCTTACCCATACAAGACATTCTCTCTTAAAATGTCCCTCTTTCCCACACTTACAGCATTTACTCCTTTTTTCTCCCTTCTGTGGTTCCTTGACTTGTGGCCCCCCAGAGTATCTTGGTTGAGATCCATTTTGTCCCTTATTTCTAAGGCTAAGGTTTTGCCAAGTTACTGGTTTCATGGTGGAGAGTAAACATTTGGTATATTGTCCCTGTTTCTGTATATATATATTATAATCTTTTGAGCTTCTGTCAATAAGTCCTCTAGTAATTTTCTCTCCAACTTCTATTATTTGTAATTTCCTAGCTATATCAGGCCAGCTGTTAGTGACAAAGTATACCTTTAACATCTTTTTCCCTAAGACATCATCAGTATTTAACCCAGAATACTTCCTCATTCGTTCCTCTAATTTACTCAAAAATTCTCTCGGCCCTTCATCTTTCCCTTGGTGTACTTTAAAAGCTTTGACTAAATTTTGGGACTGAGGAACTGCCTCTTTTATTCCTTTTATAATTAAGTCTTTGTGGTCTTTCATTGTGTCCCCTGTGTATCTCATTGTTATTATTCCAGTGTGGTTCTTTAACTGGATTGTTTTACCTCAGTGGATTGGGCTCCAGATCCAGCTGGGTGTTCGCATTCCCAGGTTCTCATTGTGGACTGTTTAATCATTGTCCTTTCTTCTTTAGAGGTAAAATACTTAAAATAGAAATAAGTTCAGATCATGTGTAGAGTTCAGGGCCAAGAAACTGTTCTAATCGTTCAGCTACCCCATGTGGTCCTCTCTCAAAGGTTTTCCATTCTCACTTTAATAATCTTACTTCTGAACTAGTGAGGGGGCATTTACAAATCCTCACATAAAGGATAAAAAGTGAAGGGGGGAGGAAAGAGAATAACTTTTCCTATCTCCCTGTGGAGAATATCCTGTTTGTTCTAATTCTCTTTTTAATCTAGATAGGGAAGGGTATGAAATTGGAGATGGGACAGAAGCTGCTACAGTCAGCTTCAGTTACCTCTCACCCTTCACTGGAACATTCCTGGGGACTGGAGACGGGTTTTGCCCCTCAGCTGAATTAGAAATGAATGGTGGGGGAAGGCAACTTAGGGGATCCCATCTGTTTAATTTTTCTTTTTCTGTTTTACTGTTTTCATTCATCTTAAGAGGAAAGAGGACTTTAGGTCCTTCTTTCCAACAGAGGTCATATTCTATTTCTTCCAGATTATTAGGGTCTTTATCAATTACTTTTTCTATTAATAATTGGTATATCCAATCCTCACTTGCCCCAAACCTTGACCTATATGTTGATGGATTTAAGATAGGTTCTTGGGTCCAAATAGAGCAACAACATTCTTTCATCTTTGATTCTTCCTTCATATTCATTTTAGGATTATCCTCCCAATATTTTAGTGTGTAGCCCAAAGGGTTATATAAGGGCATATCTGTGTCTTTTCCCCTGCCAGCATCCTGCTTTTCTACAGCAGAATTTTTATTTCCCTTTCTGTTTTTACCCAGGGTACAATTTTGGGTTTCTGAGTCCAAGAAAAATAACCTAGTTATTTTTCTTTTCCAGAGGTCCGTTTCAACCTCTTAGTTCCCTGAGCTTCTATAACCATTTCCTCTGGAAATGCCCAAGTTTGCTGGCTGGCACTGCGAACTTGGAGTTAGCACGCTCACCCTGTGTCCCAGACACGCCTCAAATCCACTCAGATCAAACCCCATGGGATGGTTCGACAACCAAGGCAGCATATATCCTTTTCTTCCCTCGAGTTTAAGAAAAAGACAGTGGGATGCATCTCCCCTAGGAGAGGAGCCCCCTAACCCCCAGGCAACTTGTAGAGCCACCAAATTGTTATAAGTGAAATTAAACATGTAATTGGGTGTGGGTGAGCAAGGCATAAAATTTACTTCAGCAGCAGGTTGAAAGAAAAATATGCATCCAGCAAGGAAATCAGGGGTTTTTAATTCCAACTTTTGGAATACTGCCCTTCGCTTTGATTGGAGGAGCTTCAGTGTACAATCTATGCAGTTGGCTAAACTAAGGTAGAAGCAGGAGAAAAGAGGAAGTAGGTGGCAACGGGGAGTGAGTGGGGGGAGGGTCACTAGAAAAAGGCAGTGAATCAGCATAGGTCACGAGATAAGGATGGATGGGTACTGGAAGGGGTCCTCAGAAAGAGGTGGGCATACACAGGTGAGAGTGTTGCTATCTTCAAGGGGAAGGGGGATCTCAAATGGAGGTAGTGTGTTATACACCACATCTTTCAAGTTTGATAGAAAAGACATAAAACTTACATATTCAACAAAAATATGATTCCTTATTTTTTTCTGTAATTTGTATTTTTCATTAAAAAATCCTCATGCAAGCTGCTATTGGTTCACTATATTTTAATACCTGTTCTGACCTTTCTTCACCCTAGGGAATAAAGATCAGGTTTATTTTCCTATCCAATCTTTCCTGCCAGTTGCTCCATCCACTAAGCATACTCGCTGGGCATCACCCATTTAATGATTACATTTCCTCTCTTACCCATTTGCCATAGATATGGTACAGAATTCTTATTATATATACTTCATTGTTCCTTTCTGGTTTCTTTAAACAAGTACAAAATAAACACTCATTCTTCAAAATATTTAAAAAATTCAGAACATAGGTTTAGCTAAGATAAAAAATTTCTAAATGATAAAAATTCTAAAGGAATTGAGATAAAAATAGAATATTGAAATAAATAAACTAAAATGTAGTAAAAAGAGAGAGAGAGAGAGAGAGAGTAAAAGAGAGAGAGAGAGAGAGTAAAAGTAACAAAACTGGTTGGCCAAATAGCAAACAAACTATAGGATAGTAGACCCAAATAGAAATAAACAAATGATAAGATTAAATGTTAATGGACACCTATTCTAATAAGAAGATAGATTATCAGAAGAGAAAAAAATTAGTGAAAGAACAGTCTCATGAGGGAGTGCTTTATTCACTTTATGGAATAAAGTTTGCTGGGCTCAAATACTTGACCACATAACTACCAATACTAATACCTGAGTTATTCCAATTAAGGTGCTTTTTAAAAATAGCCAAAAATTTCACCAGTCTGCATTTGCAACCTTGCAAAAGTTAAAATAGAATGTCTCATTGGGAAGTGACATATTTTCCCCACTCCTTGAATTTGACCTTGAGATTTGTTTGGGGAAATTGACAAACATGATGTGAATGGAGACTTAAACAATAGTTCTTTGAGATTGCTCTGTTTCTGCACATGGGAACCACTCCAATACATGTGAATAAACCCAAGCTAGCCTGTTAAAAGACAAGAGGCAGCACAGAAAAGAAGTATGCCTACAGACAGCCAGCATCCGGATAAACTAGAAACTGATTACAAATAACATGAGTGAGCTAAGCTGAATATATCTGAGCCTGTGCATACAAGAACAGTGTCCAACCTGAGCCTGGAACAAATTGCTAACCCAAAGATTGATTAGCTAAGAGATAAATATGTGAGGTATAAGCCCACTTTTAGAATAATCTATTATGAAACTAAAGCTGATGGATAGAGTAATTAATAACATTTTATACAACTGCATTTAGAATCATTATAACAATAGAAAATGTGAAGAAACTGTAAATGACTTTGGGAAAATAAAAGTCATTTGCAAATATAAGATATTTTTTTCTGTATAGATCATAGGTTAAGGTTACTACATAAGAGTAAGGCTGTCTCTGAAAAATTTAAAATATTTAACTCTAATTTTTTTCATCTTTAAAATAAAGAAGTTGAAATTGGATTACTGTTATCATCTCTAGTGTTCCATGGTAGTTTTATGGGAGAGATTCACCCTGGGTCCTCATTTGTATAATGAATTTTTAAGCCATAGTCCACAATCAAGAATGTGCTCAGAAAGGAGCAATGTATCTGTGCCTCAGCACTTACCTAGGATGTAACTAAAGTGTCACACCAAAGCTTTTGGTTAGAATACTTTTTTATTATTTGTATATTTCTGCTAATAAAATAACAAACTAGTTGGGATGTGGTGGTGCATGTCTCTAATCCCAGTGTCTATGGAGGCTGAGGCAGGAGGATCACAAGTTCAAAGCCAGCCTCAGAAACTCAGTGAAGCTGTAAGTAACTTAGCAAGGTCATGCCTCAAAATAAAAACTAAAAAGGGGTGGGGATGTTGCTCAGTGGTCAAGCACCCCTGGGTTCAATCCTTAGTACAAATAAATAAATAAATAAATAAAATGATATACTAACTCAAAAATTTGTATTACCTTCCAATTTCAAATTTTTAGAATTCCACAGTCTTCCGAAAATGTGGTAATGTCAAGCAGAAAGTAGACAAGCAAAGATAAAGCAGGGAGTCAATAAATAGTTTTTGGCATTTACTGAAATCTTTGTTGTGGTAAGTCAGCCTCATAAACAAAATGCATTCTATCGATTAGTATCATCAGGCCATTGCTGGAAATGTAGACATCCAAGATCTTTCTTCAATTTTATTAATTGGCATTCCTAAGTGTTAGGAATTTTCAAAATATTTCAAAATTTTAGTATACCTTTGAATCTTCTGGATTAATGAGCCCTTAAAAACCAGTATATGGACATATTAGGTATAATGGATGACCTCATATATCATAAAATATTATCAATAACAAAGAAATCCTACTATAAGAAATGTTACTTCAGGCAGCATATTGCTAGTTCCATTAATTGGTGACTCCTTAGTAATAAGCCTAGTCTAATGCCTCACTGAAGAAAGTGCTTAATGGATATTTGTCACTGAATTGATAAATCACTTAGATGTACTCTCTTTCAATAAACAATGTTATTTTTAATTCTTAGCATGAATTAGCTAAATATATATTTCATATAGTTCATATGTACATATAAGTAAAAAAGAACTTTGAATTTTGTTTTTCTGGTTGTCATGTAAAATTGTTCTAAGTCCAGAAATTCTTCTTAAATGATTAATGTTGCTAAAACTCTAAGAATTTCTAACAAATTCAAAATAATTGTAGTGTGACAGTTGTACTTAATATATGTTCAGTGGGTTATATATCCTACTGACAAGAAAAAACAGAAATAGCCACATTAGACATAATCATTGGGAAATCTTTCAATGCTACATAAATTCACAAATTGATCTAATCATTTTATTTACAAATTGTAAGACTTCCAACCTCATGATTTAAAAATGTGGCACATCTCCTCTTTTGTTAAGAAACTGAATGTCCTTGTATTGCTAGGTAATTCTTTTAAAATAATGCTTTCTTCTTGGTCTTAGGTTTTTAAGCTGGTTAAGTTAAAAAAATATCACAGGGATCAACTGGTTATTTACAAAAATGTGTAATAGGTCATTTCTTGGATAAATAGCACCAAAGATGTTGGTGAGATCTCAGCTAACAAATAGCAAATCATTCTGGATATGTGATTAAAGAATCTGAATCTTAAAAAAGAGAAGGCTTTGAGAATTAATAATAAATTATATCAGTGTGCTCATCACAGCCTTTAAGAAAATATTATGTTTTGATTTTATCATAACTATGTAGATTTCTCATTAAAATAATACATTTTTACAATGTCATACAGTTTATTGAATCTTCTAATTTCCTTCTTTGTAGTGTTGTGTTAGTCAAATGCTGTTAAGAATGTATTAAAAAGCTAAATATATTAAAAACATATGATTAAATCTCAGTTCTCTTGATGGTTATTTATATTATCTGGGGCATCCTTCTATCAGAAACTCTAGCAAGCAGTAAGGGAGAAGTGATCAAAGATATGTCCATAACAATGGCTAAGATTGTCTTTCAATAACGGCTTCATATGGTTACTTCGAATTTTCATTATAGAAGGGATAAGATCAAAAGCATAAAATAAATAAGGTACATACATGAGAAATGAGGTTGAATTCACTATTAAAGTTTTCTTGACCCCCGAGACAGAAATTTAAGTCATTAACATAATATTAATAGATTTTTAATATTATGTAAATAATGAGTTGTATAGTGTTCTACAATTTGTTTTAGTTTTTACACATATTAAAGCTTGGTTAATTTCAAATTTTAAGTGATTTAAAATATTTCCAAACTCAATTGTTATTTTCAAGCTAAACCAAAAACTTTACGAGACTTTTTAAAATTGTACTTGATGCATTTCATGACAGTGGGGCTTTAAAAAGTACTTCTTTTGCTCAATGACTTTCAGATACCGAAGCTGAAATTGAGTTTTTCAGGTATTTGTAGAATATGCTAAAAATAAAAAAGTGATTTATTTTATTATTAATTTTTTCTTTTGGTGGCTTTTGCAGCACTGTAACCAAAATACCCATGAAGAACAACTTAGAGGGGGAAATTTTTTCAGGTCTCATAGTTTCTGAGGTTGGGGTCCACAGATGGCCAACTCCATAACTCTAGGCCTAAGGTGAGGCAGCACATATAGGAGAAGGGCCCAGCAGAGTAAAGCTGCTCAGTTCCCAGTGGGGTCAGGGGAAGCAAAGAGGGAAAGCGGGGGGGAAAAAAACCATAGAGAAAATGTACCTATCCAGGGCTCATCTCCAGGGAACCACCTCCTGCAGCTATGCCCCATCTGCATACAGCTACAACTCAATCAACCCATTTATATCAGGATAAACTGATTAGTTCACAGGTCTCAGAATCTAATAATTTTATTTCTGAATACTCCTTCAGAAACAAAGAACTTTGGGAGGACACCTTATATCAAAATCATAACAGTGCCTTACACATAAAATAGTTGTTTCTCTGTCACATCAACTTTATATGCTATGACTTTACTTTGGAATGTAATTGAGGCTCAGATATGTACATCATGTCCTTATATTTTTCTACCCCAAATGGGCAAAAGTTTCTGGGTTATATCTTTTTCAAAGTACAGGTTATAGGAGCACAAGAGCTGGTGGAAATATAGAGTACTTCCAAAATTTATACTTGGGTGTAGCATACATCCATTCATTCAACTTCTGTTGGGCAGAACAAAAGAATTACATAAATGAAGTATTGATTGAAATTATAGGGGTAGAATTATATAATATGCCTGTAGAGAAAAAAGAGTGAATGATGGAGGACAATAATGCAATTTACCATTCAGTGTTTCATAAACATGATTTCTGGTTCTCCTATTTTCCATATATTGTACTCAACATCTGCTCCGTCTACTTCAAGGCATATGAAGAAAAAGATATGGAATACTTGGAGAGATTTTGTTCCAGTTTTCTAAATAAGAATCCAAACAGGAATTTTCTAAGAAAAATTAAAAGCAATTTCTAGAATATGGTAAAGTCTAAAGTTTCTAGAAATTCAGAGAAAGAAGAGCAGAAGGTGAGAAAATTATATATGCTACATTCAAGTATACATTTTGGTTCTCTTTGATGGTGTTTGATTTTCATTACACTTTAATTTCTGTTCAAAGTTCTGTTTTCTCTAAATTTCTTTCTGTTTGTAATATGTTTCTCTGCTTTGGCTGCTTTTTTTTTCACTGCTGCTTGCAATCTAAGTATGAAGTGTGCTAGTGAAATTTTCTTTTTGCTTATTCTATTGGAGTTTTCTTGAGATTCTTGGATATATAGATCTAATTTTCCTCAAATATAGAAACGTTTTGACATTTTTTCCAGTTTATTTTTTTCAGTCATTTCTTACCTTTTGTTACTTCAATTAAATGTATGTTAGGTGGTTTGATATTTTCCCAAAAAGCCACTGACACCATTCACTCCACTATTGGTGGACATGTGGCTTGTTCCCAAGCTTAAGTTACATTGAACAGAATTGATACGAACAAATTTGTACAAGTGACTGAATGTATGTATGTATTTTATTACTTTTTGGAACTTAGAATTGGAATTTCTGGGTGATGGAGTAGGTGCATATTTAATTTTATAAGAAATGACCTAAACTTTAACCAAGTAGTTGCACAATCTTGTGTTACTAAGTGTGAGATGTTTGCTATTCCATAGCTTGTTTATTTTTTCCTGAAACTTAACCTTAATTTTCACCTACTTATAAAGGCATGAGTCTAGTAGTTATAGGTCATTATGGTTTCAATTTGAATTTCCCTAAGTTCTTGTTAATTTTTTTCCACATTTTTGTCCATTCATACAGGCAAATTTCTGTTCAAAAATTTGTCCACTTTGATTGAATTGTAAGAGTTAATAATGCATTCTCAATGTGAAGATGATTTTAAATTTGATGATATCTAATTTATCAAATTTTTCTGGTATTGTTTTCAGTGAACTGTCTAAAAAAAGTAACTTTTTATTCCCTTAAGTTAAAATATATGTTTCTATATTTTATTTTGTAAAGTTATGGTCTTTTATGAAGTTTTGTGGGCTACTAAAAATTAAATCTAATATAAAATGTGAGGAAAAACTCAGTTATTTTTTTCCAAATTAACATCAATCATTCTAGCAATTTTGCTGAGAAATTCTTTCCCATTTAATAGTTTTATACCTTTGTCAAAAATAGAATGCTATACAATTCTGGATTGAAGTCTGAATTCTTTTTTTTTTTTAAGAGAGAGAGAGAGAAAGACAGAATCAATTTTATTTATTTTTATATCTAACCTTTGTTTCTCCAACATAGTTGTGTATATGGTGCTGGCATTCAAACCCAGGTCCTTATGAATGCCAGGCAAGCAGTCCAACTGCTGATACAGTGCTTCAGCCCCAATTCTGGATTCTTTATCTTTAAACCAGTAACACACTGACTTGATTATGATAGGTATGTGTTATGTCTTGAATTTTGGTGGTGTGAGACTTCCAGATATGTTCCTTTAGAAGAATGCTATTAAAAGTTTATGTTCTTCATATTTAATATATAGTTCAGAATAAAATTTGAAATCTCATAAAAAATCTTTGGGGGATTACATTTGGGATTGCTTTACACATAGCAACAAATTTGTAGAGAATTGAAAATTTAATAATGTTGAATTTATAAACACACATATTCTCATTTTTAGATCTTCTTTAATTGTTCTTTGTAATACTTTGTAGTTTAATGTAGAGATCTTGTGCATCCTTTAAAATTTTATTCCTAATTAATAGGTTTGATGCTACTGTAAATGGATTTTTAAAAATATTATCATTCAATTTTTTTGTCACTAGTACAGAGAATTGTTGTAGATTTTTGTACAAGAGTTTTATATACTGTATATTTTTCTAAATTCACTCAGGGTGCCTATTTATATAAGTACTCTTATACATATGAGAGTAATACATACAACTGTCTACTAAAATCATGAGAAAAATTCTTGTAGCAGCATATTTTTGTAATAAACAAAACTAAATTCTTTCAGAGAATCATATGGAAAAGAATGGATAAATAAATTTTGATATGCTCAATGGAATATGATATAGCAATAAATAGAAATGAGCACATAACAACATGGATAAACTTCTTAGTCCATTCATGCTTTTATAACAAAATACCCAAGACTTCCCAGATTGTTGGGTGAAAGTAACCAGACACAAAAAAGTTCCTACAGTTTAATTTAATTTACATAAAATTCAAGAGCAGGTAAAACAAATATATGATGTTAGAACTTAGAAAAATGATTGAAGTTTGAAGAGGGAAGTGGGATTGTGGTACTCTTCTGAGTTCAAGACCAGGCAGGGCAGCATAGTGGGAACCTGTCAACAACAACAAAAAACATTAAACAACAATGACCTATTGAAAGGGGAGGGGATACAAAACCCTGGTCTCTGTCAAGTCAAGGTGGAATTACCTTTGTGTTGGAATTTACATAACCTAAGCTTCTGCCCATATTACATTCGTATAAGCACTTCATTGTATCATCCCACTATTTTAGGTAAACTGCTTTTCATAAACTGTATGAAAGTGGCCTTACATAATAATCTTTTCTTTCTTATTTTTATAATTTGAGATCAGTTGTTACCTATTTTCTAATTAGCAATAAAAGAGTATTGTATTAATTCTACTATGTGGCTAAATCAATGGTGATATTAACACTTGAAATCTTCTGTCTTAGGTAGAAAACCAAAATGTGACATAAGGGAAAAAAACTGATATTGACAAAAGGGATGAATATTCTTGATTACAACACCATTGTTATATAGTTTTGCTTAATGATCTTGTTTGAAAGTTATATTCCCTTATTCTGAGACTTATGCTAAGATAAACAATCTATAAAACACAATACATAAATGAGATTCAATATAAATTCTTGGAACAATCTTGTCGAATAACTAACAAAGGGATGTATAGAGGCTGGACTTTCCTAAACTCATCAATCAGGCTCAGCTGTCCAGGGGCAGGAGGCCCTACTAACAGCTTCTGTCAGTGTCATGATGGATTTCATTGGATTTTATTTGTAATGAGGAGACTGACAAGATGTTCTGTTGTGAGTGAAGGTCATTTGTCTCTACTAGATTTGTCAAGTAGGCACTCATTACCAAAATCACACTGGTGATTATTTCATCTGTAAAATATCTGTTGATTTGTGCTCCTAGAATTTCTAACTATAAAAGAAAATCCATGAAATGGTGATGAAATTTACATTTTTATAGCACTGTATAATTTTTCAACTACTGTCATACTTTCCCTCTCTTTCGATTTTTGCAATTACACATGAATTTGGCAGGGCATACAGTGAGTGGATTTTTTGCTTGTTTGTTTTATATTTTTGATGAAAAACATTCAAACATTTCCAAGGTAATATGGGCATGAAGTTTTGATCCCAAACCAGACTTTAGCTCATTCCAGATATTTTGCCATTTATGTTACAGGGTTTTCTTTCAAGAAATAACAACTCGTTTTGCAAATATGTGTTTATAAAAAATACAAAGCATTATTTTCACTATGTGAATTAAGTGTATCAGTCACATAATGCTGGAGGTTCAATAATACAAAGATAAATGGGCCCCATCTTTGGTATTTGGAGAATGACAGTTTTACTAATTACTGCTTTTTCAGAAGTAGCAGCAGAATTTACACTTTTCTGAGGATTTTAGCAATGGAATAATACTAAGAAAAATGGCCCATATTCAGGAAACAAGCCAAAAGAGGGTGGCAGTACAATTCAAAATACCTTCCTGACAGGAAACTGTTTAACACGTTTGCTCCGTTCAATTGCACAGTGTTGTTATATCAGCTGCTTAAGTCAAAAGACTGCCCCAATACTTTCCCTCCCCTCTAACCAGGAGGCAGCAGGTGCAAAGATCAAGAGCCTTTCCTGATGTGGAAACATGGCATTCAGCAAGCAGGCAGGGACTCAAATCAAACAATGGTTGTCAAGAGCATCAGCCCTACAGAAAAACTGCCAATCTCCTGTACTCCTCGGACTACCACCTCTTCACCTCCAGTTTGCGTGGTCTTCCTGTACAATTTGATCTTTCGGCATGATTCTCACAGTGGAGAATAAACAGCAAGGGCTGAAGATAATAAGGACAGTGAGAGAGACAGTATTTTTACTTCCCATTTAAAAAACTGTATGCTCCTAGAGGCGCTGAATTTAGAAACTGTACTGCAAGACAAAGGGGGAAATTTGAAGGGGTTAATATCCAGCTTCATTATGTGGCAGTGGTTTAAGTCTGAGGCATTGTGCTCATGCCAGTCTCAGGCCTAGGTAATTTATAATAGCCTAAAGTTCTAATATAAAAAGCACATAGCTGCAGGGAGACATGTCAGATTCCCTTACACAGTCTGTCATTTCCTTGGAAACATAATAATTAAGATGTCTGGTATAACTGCTTCTGCCAGAAATATTTTTAGATTTCAACCCATTTCAAGAAACTCTAGATTCAAGGAGAGAATTAATAAATACTGCATGAAAAACTAAGGAAAAGTGCTCTTACGGTTTTGTTCTGTCAAAAGGAACAAATACTTCATCTACATCTCTTGACAGTAGGTAGAGAAATACCTACACTTGATTTAAAAAATAAAAGGATTCACATTGGTATGATCAGAGGAAAAGCGGATGTAATGGGAGAGGAATATCACTCTTAATTAAAATCACTATTTAAGTCTACAAGACTGATACAATTTTAAACAAAGAATGGCATCTTTCCTCATCTTCAAATTAATGAAACTGCCTTTTCTTATTATTCATAAACAAGGTACTTATTGTTAACATGGCGGTACTATGAGGATGGTATTCAGATGAGTCTGCTTACAACTTTCAAATAGGGAAACTGACAGTTGCATACTAAATTTGCTTCCTCAAGGAATTCGTGAAATTACATCTACTGCATTACATAATTTATCTTGGTGATATGTGTTATTTAAAGAGAAGTAGAATTAGATAGTTAGAAGGAAAAATTGAGTTCAATAGGTTAAAGTAATTAAAAAGAGGAGCCAATAAGTACTTTTTAACAGTGAGTGCTATTTTTTTAACCTTTTCCAGGGCTTTTATTTTTTTAGAGGGAGGGAGGAGAAAAGGAGAGAGTGAGAGAGAATCAACTTTATATTTTCATCTGGGTTTTGTTTTTATGATATTTCATTGTGTATGTGGTGCTGGAGTTTGAACCTGGGTCCTTGCACATGCCAGGCAAGTGCTATAACTGCTGAGTCACTGCTCCAGCTCCTTTCCAGGGCTTCTTAATAAAAACTCTTATTATCTACTAAGGCAAGGCCATACATTCATTTCTACTTTAATGAGATAGTCAATAACTATATGATAGCAAAGTTTATATATTTTTTTTCTGGTAGTATTAGAACGAAGAGCAGTTAAAGAGGCATTTAGTCATGACTGACAAGTATTTTAAACCTGGTATGCCCCAAATAGCTGGCTAGGATACCATTTCTCATAGATACTATCATTTAGTCCTCACAATTCTCCACTGAAATATGCATTCTGTTCCCATTTTTAAGAGAGGAAACTGAATGTTAATGTTATGTAATTTTTATACAGCAACTTGTAAACTTTTTTTTGCCACATGTAGTGACTGTTTTCTTCTTAAATTATCTTTCTCTAAAAATACACCTATGTGTGTTTGTGTATGTGTGTGTGCGCGTGTGTGTGTGTGCATATATCTTGCTACATTGCCTATATCTTAAAAGTGGAAATATAAATGCCTATATTAGAAAGTAGAAATACTTGACAAAATAAGATTATTGAAGCTTTTACCACAAGAAAAAAATCATTTTAATAACCTAACTGTATAGTGATTTAATTCTTCCTATTGTAATTGTTAAATATCTGTAAAGGTAGAACTAATCAAATCTTTAATAGAGAGTATTATGATATATGCTACACTTCTAAAGATATAGGATGGTAGTCATATCTGTAATATGGGTATATTTGAGAAGAGTTATTTCAATTTTTTTATTTCATAGGTTTTATAAAATATAGTCAATTTACAATTAAACTTGCCATTAGCAACAAAAATAACAATTATTTTTGTAATTTTCTTATGTTCTATTTTGTGATTATACAAACTGTCATATTAGAAATCTTCTTCCTATTTATCTCTTTCCTTAAAATTTTGGTTTAGACTATACACTGGACTGCAATAGTCTGCAGCTGCCATCCTCCAGTCTGTGAACAGCGTAAGAGCAAACTCTGATTTCTCTTTGCCTCCTTAGCTCTGAAACAGCTTAGAGTTCAACTAGACAATCGTTGCATTTTATCAACATGAATATTTGATCACAAAAATTAAGTGTTTTGCCTTGGAAAATAAAGTTTCCTCTTGATAACAAGATAGACTTTGGTTTTTTTCTAAATTAGACACTGATAACAAAGACATTGACAGAAAACTGTGAATGGATTTTCATGTGCTAAGCTTGATCTATTGGCTAAAGGTAGCCAACATCATACAACATTTAAAAGAGTTCTCTTCTATTTTAATATGTATCCACATTGTAGATTATTCATAGTAAATTATGTGCTGACAAGAACTGTATTCTAGTTGATTTCAGCTGGCTCTTAATTGTTATGTTAGATGAGGAACTGAGTATTTGTTAATTGTAGAATCTAAATTTCCTTAAATTCTTGACATAAGTAGGAATGAAAATTGAAGAAGCTGTTCTCTTATTTTGAATTGAACTATTGTTTTGAAACATCCATGAAAGGTAATGATATGTTGCCTATCTGAATATTTAAATATAATTATTTCATAGTTGTTTCAAGCAAAAACCTCCATTTAGTCAATTCTACATGCCCTAAATATTCTTTCTTTTGAAGTAGTAGCAGTCAACTCAGAAAGTACTCTTCATATTAGTTATCTAAAAAACCTTTCATGTTGTATATAAGTCTATTCAGTTATACTTCGCTACTTTTTATTAAGCAAGACAAATATAAGTCTAGATAGTTTCATGTTGCACTGTATAAGTATGACTGTCCATCATGTTCCTCTGTACCACTTCTTACACTTCCAGCCTTGGTAAAGAAATTATGAAGAAACTAGGACATTTAAGAGATTTGTGTTTTTGTCCACTCAGATTAGTTAAGGATGCCTAATTAAGAGAAAGACTTTATTTCCCATTTTGACAGGGCTATTTATGAAACCTTGTTTTTTAGCCCCTTATGGAACTGGAAGTTGGAACATCTGCCACTGGGGTATGTCTTATACTGTACTTTCCTTTCAACTTTCACAAACTGAAGAGATACACTGATTAACTTTCTTCACATTGATATCAAACATTGTCATTAAAAACATTGTCATCAATGAAACAGTTGTCAAAATGACATTTATGTACTATTATTTTCCCATTGGGCTTTTCAATAAAAAGGGAGGATTCTCATTTAAGATTGTCACAAGCTCCAACTGTCTGACAACTTTAATCTAAATAAAGGTCACAGCTACACTATTATGCTGAGGTTGCTACGAAGGAGAAAGAGAAAACAAAATTGGCTGCAGCCACTCTGGTCATAAATATATTCATAATACCCTATTGCATTGAAAACACAGGATATTACTATTTTGGCTGTGTCAATAACATAGGAATCTGAATTAGTTTAGATATATATTCATATTGTCAGCATCTATTTTGCAAGAAAAGCTTAGTAGCTTTTCTGAAAATGACCAAATAACAATACAATAAATACGGCTATTTGTTGTACAATGTTTTGATCAATGATAACCCAAATTTTTATGTCATCTAAGGATGCTCTAGCTATTTGTTTGTGTAAATACAAATTCTAAATATTTAAATAATATTGAAATCTCCTAACAATGCATTTCTCAGACCTTTTTCCTGTTACTAAGTGGCACATGACTGTATATGTTTCTAAAATATCAAGAAAATAGTGTTTAGTAGGAAGGTCCCCAGGAAATTTCAATAGAACCAAACAACATTTCTAATGATTCTGTTCTTTTTTTTTTTTTTTTAAGAGAGAGGAACAATGAGAGAGAGACAGAAGGAGAGAATCAATTTTGTTTAGTTCCTCATTTGACTTTTTCATTCCTCCCACACTTCATTTTGTATGTGGATCTGGGGTTTGAACCTGGGTCCTCTTGCATGCCAAGCAAGCACTGTAACCACTGAGCCACCACTCCAGCCCGCTAATGATTCTATACTTTAAGGACATATTTTGACATGAATCTTAAAATTGTGGCAAGATAAAATGTCCAAAAATTAATAATCTTAGGAATAAAAAATTCTGAATAAAATTAAATAATACAATTTTATTAGAAGGAAAAATATGTCTAATTTTTATTTTATTTTTGTTACCAGGGATTGAACTGAGAGGCACTCTACCCCTGAGCCACATACCCAGCCATTTTTATTTTTCATTTTGAGACAGAATTTTGCTAAGTTTCTCAGGACTTCACTAAATTTTGAACTTGCCTTCCTCTTGCCTAAATCTCCTAAGCCACTGAGATTATAGGAATGTGCCAGCCACCACATCTATAATTTGCCCTCTATGAAATTGTGGAGCTTGATTTGTAGAAAACTAATCACTTTTGTCAATATAGCTCTGGATATAAAGTTTAAAGAATCCTGATGTGCTTAAAACTGTATGCTGTGGGGTCATTTCTGCCTCCGGGAAGCACGGTGTTTTCAGAAAGTAAAGCCTTGAAATAAATTCTTTCAGCACTGACATAGAATATGTTCTTCATTATGTTTTCTATGTTTATGTAAAATGAACTTATTTCCATACCAATCATAATTAGTTATATACCTTTACTATGTACTGCTGGACACATTGCCATGTTGATCTGGATTTCCTCTTCCAGACATCAAAATTTCTCACAGGATTTCATCATCTCAACTGTGATACGTGCACAATTTGTTTTGGAAGACAACACATTTAAGAAGGTCAATTTGACAGCAAATCAATGAAATAACCCTTAAGTATCAAAACACTTGTATTTTTGCACCAGTTAGCATTTATTATTACATAGTCCTTTTGTACAATTAATTGTATATGTTCTATGATGCCGTGGATAGAATTTTCTAATGTAAATTTTCTTGATATTTGAGAATTATAATTATGGATATTATTGTACCTTAAAAATACAAATGCCTTTAAAACTGCCAAGGCATACATAAGTATCTGTTTCATTTAGTGTTAAACTTCTGTGATTTGCAAATTTTGTACAGTTTTTTAGATTTTGTGACATTAAACTAACTTCCTACTTATCAGCAATTATTAATACAACATAAGTTTTGCTTCAAGTAGTTCAGAAAGTAGGACATAGCAAAAAACTTCGTTTAGTTAATAATTAATGAAGTCTCAGTTTTATCATCAGTAAAATGGAGACAATAGTAAAATCTCTAAAACATTGTGCTCAGTTTCTAGAGCAATGATCAGTAAATGCAGTTTATTGCTAGTATGGTTTATTAGTTATACATTAATTACTAGTTTATATGATGATAATTTAGTGATTATAAGATTTGACATTTCTGCTGGAATTTGAAAGTTGAACCAGTCAAATAAAAACTGAGTGAAAAATTTCCAGTAAATTTGCAACTAAAAAGTCCCTTAGTTAAGGTGAACATATTTTAGTCAAGGAAATGAAGTCAAGGAAATGGTTTTAGTAAAAATATCACATAAAACCGGATGTAATTTAAGGGACAGTTCATTAAGGGCCTGGGTCCTGGCTTTATAGAAAACCTGTTTTTTTTTTAGTATAGCAAGAAGCCACTGTATGAGGGAAATGGTCATGATTCGATGCAGATTTTAAAAAATATTATGGTAATTTATTTTCTCTGTAGATAAAAGTAAGATGACAAGAAGTTGTATACCATAGGTAAAAAATAATAATGACCCAAATTAGGATGCATTTTCATGGATATCAAGAGAAATAAATAGATCAAATATGAATTAGGAGGATCTGTTCAACAGTTTCAAAACTGGTGGACTAGATGTGCGAGTGAGTTGGTTCTTGATCCCTAAAGTCATTTTTATTAAATTTGGGCAGGTCCTTATAATTTTCTCATTCTATAGCTATGGTTTCACACAGGATTACTAGTTCCACTTATACAGTTCACCTGTGTATTTCTTGACTTTGCCACCTGTGATGTAAATGTTTGGGTTGAATATTGAATTCTGGAAGATTGAGATCACTGGAAGTTCATATTTCTAAATTAGTTAAGCATTGCAATAGAATATGAATTGCTTTTTGAAATTACATCATTTTGTATCTAAGTTAAATCAAATTGCTATGAAAAAAATAGGAAGGGAGATTGTAAAATATTTTATGATCTTCCTGTAAAGCTGAAATGTAAGTTTGGATTTTAATTTCTTTAGTTCCCTATAAATTCTGGATATTAGCCCTCTGTCCGAGGTGTAGCAGGCGAAAATTTTCTCCCATTCTGTGGGTTCTCTGTTGATGCTCTCAACTAAATCTTTAGCTGTGCAGAAGCTTTTTAGTTTAATTGCATCCCATTCATTTAATTTTGATTTTACTGCATGCGCCATAGGAGTTCTATTAAGGAAGAAGCGGCCAACTCCTATAAGGTGTAGTGTTGACCTGACTTCTTTTTCTAATAAATTTAAAGTTGTAGGCTTAATATCCAGGTCTTTGATCCATTTTGATTTAATTTTTATGCAGGGCGAAAGATAAGGATCTAGCTTCAGTTGTCTACAAATGGCAGTCCAGTTTGTCCAACACCATTTGTTGAACAGGCTATCTTTCTTCCACACTATACTTTTGCACCCTTTATCAAAGATCAAATAGTTAAAGATATGGGGGTTTGTCTCAGGATCTTCTGTTTGGTTCCACTGGTCTTCGGTTCTGTTTTGATACCAATACCATGCTGTTTTTGCTACTACAGCTCTGTAATATAATTTCAGGTCAGGGATTGAGATGCCCCCTATTTCTTCTTTTCTATAGAGTAGTGTTTTGGCTAGTCTGGGTCTCCTGTTGTTCCATATGAACTTGAGAATTG
>PVKS010010829.1:9459-58851 GCA_004027875.1 Aplodontia rufa
GGGGGGGTGGACCAAGGGTGACTTAAGTTGCCTTGAAGTGAAGATTTGAACATCACCTGGCTTTTAGTCCCAAGTCAAGAGATGGGCCTCAGTGGGGCTCTTGGAAACTTCTCTGGAATCCCCAGTAAAAGCTGAGGGCAGGAGAGGCACATTGTCCCTCTCCTCAATGAGAGGACCCACTCTCTCCCTTGAGAGTGTATCCTTTCCGTTTTCCTATCCCTTCAATAAGGGCCTCCTAGGGAAACTGAGGCAGCAAGAAGACCCTCTCCAACCTAGTTTTTTTTTTTTTAAGAGAGAAGGACAGTGAGAGAGGGAAAGAGAGAATCAATTTTATTTAGTTTTTCATGTGACTTTCGTTGTTCCGACCTTCGTTGGGTACATTGTGCTAGGGTTCCAACTCGCGGACTCACACATGCAAGGCAAGCGCTGTAACCACTCAGCCAGTGCTCCAGCCCATCCAACCTGGTTCTTGCGATCAAGTTGGGAAGATTTCAAACATGTCACTCAAGAGTAACAGGAATGAGTTTATTGACCAGTTAGGAAAAGGGAGTTTCAGGATCTGGTCATAAAATTTTGCCCTCTAACACTACAAGTGGAAGCTGTGGTTATACAAGGACATCCAGACCGATCCTGTGGTGATGAAATTGTATTGTACCTTAACTGGTGGTGGGTACATGAATCTACAAACATGACGATAATTTATGGAACTAAACACATACACAAAAATGTAAAACTAGGGAAATCTAAATAAGTTTTTGTGGATGTCATTTGCCTGGTTATGATATTGTTCTACAGTTTTACAAGGTTTATTACTGTGGGAGATGGGTAAAAGGTATGTAGGATCTCCATTATTTCTTACAACTGCATGAGACTCTACAATTATCTCAAGACAAAAAGCTGGATTTTCAAAATAACCATCTTCTTTTTTTCAGTTGTGATAGTACAGGCAGGCAATCCTACTTTTTTTTTTAAAACAAATAAAGCAAAATATACATTACTTTCTGTCCTTGTGGTAAAACCACTTAGGTAATAAAAGCTGTCTTTAACCTAAGGCTTCACTGTGTTCAACATCTCAAGAACCTTTTTTCCTGTAATCTGCTCAAAGACCCAAGTTCACAGAGGAGGGTCTGAGGTAAAGAAGTGAAATGACTTCTCAGAACTACCTAATGACTGGAATCAAGATTCAAACAGCCTTAAGTCCTTCCAACAATAAAGTTATATCCTTTTATTTTATCATTTCCCTGATCCTAACAATTTAAAACTGCAACAAGCAGACAGAATTAGGTATTACCCTGATATGCTGACAGAGAAACTCCTGATTTTACACTGAAGGTCCTTTAGAGGCTGTACAGCCCATCGCCTTCGTTTTACAGATAAGGGTACCGGGATGGAGAGGTCTGGCCAGGTGATACGCTGTTCCGAGATCCGGACAGCGTTTTTAAAACTGAGATTGCTAAATGACAAAGATTGCTAAATGACGGCGAGATTGAACTGTGTGGCTCATTCCGTACTCAGGGCTCGGTCCAGTATTGCAGGTGCTCAATTTATCAAGACGAATCAATAACTGAATGAATGACACCGCCAAGAATCCCATAAGAAGTCCAGAAGGGTGCAGGCTGCTAGGCGTAGCCGTGACAAAAAGCCTTGGCGGGCTAGGGCCGGTAGGGTGCGTCCCTGCGGCGGACTTGGCTCGCGGGGGCCGGGGTGGAGACTACGGGCGCCCAGCAACACCCTCCGGCAGCCCAGGGGCGGGGCCGAGCGGAAAGCGGGGCCCTGGGCAGCCCGGACAAGAGTTCACCGTGACCGCGATCCAGCTCTCTCCCGCGGACCGGGTCCGCTCGCCGGTCAAAGTTCAAGACTCGACACCTGCCCGGGCCGCTTTTCGGCCAGCGCGGCATTGGGGAGAAGGGAAAGGGCAGAACGCAACCACCACCCTAGTCCCGCCCCGCGCCGGTCCTAGCTCCTCTACTCACGGCGTCGCGGGTAGGGTGGAAGCCTGCGTCCGCGCGTCTACGGCGCGCCCGGCTGCCCTTCGCCCTCCGCCGCGCGCGCCCATTGGCCGCCGCCGGTCGCTCCCACGTGGGGTGAAAACGCGCTCCTCATTGGTCCCCGCGTGGGGGCGGGGCCGGAGGGTAGCGGGACCCGGGCTCCGCGGGGCACAGGCTACCACCTCTGGGGAAGGGGTGGGGGCGCACGCGATGGTGCCGGCGCTGCGTTGCCTGGGTGGCGCCTGCGGACGGGCCCGCGGAGGTTTTCCCGGGGTGGGTCGGCCTGCGCCTGGAACGCCCTGGTCGCTGTACGGGGGTGTCCGCAGGTCTAGCACCAGGTGAGTGGCAGATGACCCGCCCCCGCCGTCTGCGCTGCTTCTGCGGCTTCTTTCGGAGGTACCACGCGCTGCACCTATACCCGTAATGGTACTTTCTCGTCCCAGGCCTGAGAGAAGGTCGGGATCCCGTCACAGCTCCAGCCTCCCGTTCTGGGAGCTACAGACCTGGGGGTGCTTTCGCTGTGTTAATGGGCCCGGAGGAAAGGGAGTGTTAAGTAGAGGTCAGGAGCAGGTCTGGCTTTAAACACACCCTTCGAGTTATTTTCAACTATAGGCGGGTTATTTAAATTTAAAGGCTCAGCTGTGGCTAGAATTTTCGTCTCTCCCGTACGTGGTCGTTTTGAGGATAAAAGGATCTAGCACATTGTAAGCAATCTAATATACTGTTTATTAGTTGGCATCCCTGGTGTTGCTTGGAACTGGCTTAAATCAGCCATTGGCCCCTGCGAGAAGCCTCTGTAATGGCTTATCAACGCCAGTAAAATTCAGTGTCCTATAATTTTGGTGTTGTGGAGGTCACATTTGAAAGCAGTGTCTTTCTGTCCTTTCTGTAGAGGGAAGAGTTTGTGTGAAGAGACTAAGGATGAAAAGCTTTTGGTTATTTTGAGAATTAGAAGATGGGCAATATGCTTGTGACGGGAGCTTAGTGGAAGACAGGAAGCGTGGAATGACACCTGCTACATTACAGCGGGGATTTAATTTTAACCACACAATGATTTTTTAGTTGAGAGCCATGGAAAGCTTTTAAAAAGGTTTAAAAATGGGGGAAGGGTTAGATTTCGTTTTTCAAACATTGACTCCGCTACTATGTGCAAGTGAATTAGAAAGGGGTAGGAATGAAATACTATTAGCAGCGTTAATGATTGGATTGGCTGTGTGGTATGTAGACAATTATTTTTCTTTCTTGTTTTTAAATTTTTATTTATTTTGTACCAGGGATTGAACTCAATGACGTTTAACCACTGTGCAGCATCCCCAGTCTTTTGTATTTTGAGACAGGGTTTCAGCTAATATACTAAGGGTCTGGCTAACTTGCAGAGACTGGTTTTGAACCTGTGATCTTCCTGCCTAAGCCTCCCCAGCCGCTGGGATTGTAACAGTGGTCCACTTTGTGCTTTGAATATGGCCCTTACTTCTCTGCCATTGCGACTTAATTTTAAAATGACTTGTTTGTTTCTCTTCCTCTTTCCTTCCTCCTCACTACTCTCTGCCCCTCCCTAATCTGGGGGTGGGGACGCAGGGTTACCTTTCTTCCCTATCCTAGACCCTTTAGTCTGTCCTTGAGCACACACCCACCACTGGAACGTAGTAATTCAGGCTTTAGGGAGGGTGGAAGCAGATCTCTGAAACGAGTACCAAATTAACAAGTGAATGACAACTCTGGACTGAGAATGGGTGGACTGTAGCCTTTAAAACCCCCTCTTCCCCTTTTGGGCAGAATCACAGCCTCTGGGACAGGAGTAGCCTGTTTCTCCTTTGCTAGCAAAACAAACCTTTTTCTTTTTTCTCAAAACCAAGCCCTCATTATTGGATTGGCACTGGGGACAAGGACTAATATTTCCATAACAGAATTATCAGCCTGCAGCACCACATCCAGCCCTAGAAGCTTTTCTTAAGATAAGTAGGGTCAAAATTTTGTTTATATTTTTAATTTTGAAATGATTATAGATCCATCATAGGAAGTTGCAAAAATAGTAGAGAGAGACTTCATGTACCCTGCACACACACACTTATACATCAGTGATAACGTTTTACAGAACTATAGAACAAAATTAAAAGTGGAAAATTCATTTGATACTAGCATAATCCACAGACCTTGTTCTGGTTTCATTTTTTTTTCTTACATGCACTCAATTTTTTATGTGTGTGTGTTCTTTGTGATTAAATCACATGTTTGTGTAACAGGCCTCTCAGTTAAGATATAGAAGTGTTCCATCACCAGATATCCCATGTGTTACCTGACCTTTCATGTAAACGCCGTTATCTCTCCACTCTTCCTAATCCTTGACAACCACTAATCCATTCTGCATTACTATAATTTTGTCATTTTGATGATGTTATGTAAGATACAGTGTGTAACCTTTAGAGATTAATTTCCCTTCACACAGAATAATGTCCTTGAGATCTATCCACGGTGTTGTTAATATTGATAGTGGTTTTGTTTTTTTTTTTGTCATTGAATAGCATTCCATGGCATGGATGCATCACAAAAATTTGTTTAACCATCCATCAGTTGAAGGGCATTTGGACTGTTTCCAATTTTTGCCTGTTATGGATAAAGCTGCTATGAGCATAAGCTTTCATTTCTTTGGGACAGATGCTCAAGAATGCAGTTGCTGAGTCATAAAGTTAGTGCATGTTTTGTTTTTTTGTTTTTTTTAGAGACGGACAGTGAGAGGGACAGAGAAAGAGAAACAACTTTATTTAGTTTTTCACATGGCCTTAGTTGCTCCAACACTTAGTTGTGCACGTGGTGCTGAGGTTTGAACCCGGGTTCTCGTGCTTGCCAGGCAAGCGCTGAAACCGCTGAGCCACCGCTCCAGCCCATGTTTTGTTTTTTTAAGGGATTCCATACTTTTTCCACGGTGGCCGAACTGGTGTACATTCCCACCAGCGATGTGTAAGTGATCCAGTCTCACCTCATCCTCACTAGCATGTGGTGCTTTTTTTTGTTGTTGTTGTTTTAGTCATTCTGACAGATGTAGTAATATCTCATTGTGGTTTTAATTGTCCCAATGAAGTGGTTTTTGAACAAAGCAGTGACTAATGGTGTTGATCATCTTTTTATGTTTCTTCATATTTTTTGCCCATTTTCAAAATGTCTTATGAGAGTTCTTTATGTATTGTAGGTAAGAGTCCTTTGTGAGATACACAATTGTATTTTCTCCCAGTCTGTATATTGTCTTTTCGTCTTAGCTGTTTTTTACAGAGTTTTAAGTGTTAATGATGTCCAGCTTCTTAATTTTTCTTTACAGATCATGCTTTGGTGTCAGCTTTAGATGACCAAAATTTTATCCTATTTTATTTTAAAAATTTTATAGTGAATATTTAATGATCTAAATGCTTTTTTAAAAAAGTTAGTTACTACTAACTAAAAGTTAGTTGAGATTAAGTGAGTTGTAAAGAAAGAGTCCCCCTAGAGCCTCCATGGTTAGCTTGACCTGTATGTATCCTCCCGCATTCATTTATGACAGCTGTGATGGGCACCTTTCCCAGTTAGTAAATACTTAGAGGTTTGTGCTTTAGTTTGTGAAACATATTTTGCTGACCTCCTATCTCTGTAAAGAACAGGGATTCTTCAGGTTTTAGGAGTGGAGAGCTAAGGCTGACATTTGTAGTTGATAAAAAATATACCACATATAATAGTTGTATGTTTGAAAATAGATTATTGATGATTGTAATATAATCTATAAAACAAGATGCAGATAAAATTTCTTGACTGCCTCAGTGAAAGGCTTTATGTATATCCATTAAAGGCAACAGGACGAGAAAGATTATTGTATAAATTAAGACCATTCCCCAGAAGAGTAAGAGTTTTGCTACTTCTTACAGAAAGCAAGACTTGAAGGCCAAGCAAATCATCACAGTTGAACTTGAAAAAGTAAGAAAGAAAAACAGTATGAATACTCTTTCTTTCTCTCTTACACATGTACATGCCAACACACACAAACACCACTTTTGTGGACCTATTCGCTCATATGTACATATTGTATATTAGCAGATTTGTGGCAGGGAGTTTGGCCAGTCAAGCTGCTCTGTCTCTGCAGTATCACAATGGGCCAGTTACATCAGAGATGACTTTGTGTTAAGCATCACACTGTGTGTGTGTGTGTGCGTGTGCGTATGGGCATGGGCTGTATATAATGCATTATGTATACACATATGTGTGTATATAAAATAATTATGTGTGTGTATTTTTTTAAATTCTTTGTGTGTGTGTGTGTGTGTGTGTGTGTGTGTGGTAGGGTTTGAACCCATGGCCTTGCCCATGCTAGGCAAGCACCCTATCACTATGCTATACCCCAGACCTGTTCTTTGTAGGATATTTTAAATTCATCGATTGATATAGACATCACATCAATAAAGAAAAAAGTACATAAAATATGATTATCTTGGGGCTGGAGCGGCAGCTCAGTGGTAATGGTGTTTGCCTGGCGTGCACAAGGACGCAGGTTTAAACCTCAGCACCATGCATACAACAGAGTGTTGGAGCAACAAAAGCCACATGGAAAACTAAATAAAATTGATTCTTTCCCTCACTGTCCTTTTCTCTCTAAAAAATATGTTTGTGATAACATACTAATATCTTAAGTATTTGTAAGTGTTTTAAACCCTTATGTAAGATTATTGAGGTTTTTGAAAATATGAAGCCTATTTTAGCAATATCTCTTCTGGAATTTTTAAAAGCCAAGTTTTTTAGATTTCATTAAAGATCTGGCTATAGTGAAAGCTGTATAAGGAACAATGGTTATAAATTAGAGCAAGTAACTATAATGGAATATGAGTACTTTATCATTTGTCTAGTACAATCCATGTTTTAAAAAAACCCGTTTACTTTTATGTACATTCTGATTATACCAGTGATTTTTTTCAGTTGACCACTGCAAACATTGGCCAATAGCCATTATGCGGATAGTGAATCCAGAATCCTGTGCCACTTTTTTATATACCCTCTCTTCCTTGTTTTTTCTTTTCTTTTTTCTCTTTCTTTTCTTTTTTTTTGTTTTTGTTTTTGGTACCAGGGATTGAACCCAGGGTTCAATCAATAAAAATAAAACCAGGGGTGCTTAACCATTGAGCCACATCCCCAGCCCTTTTTTTATATTTTATTTTGAGACAGGGTCTCCCTAAGTTCCTCAGGGCCTTGCCAAATTGCTGAGGCTGACTTTGACCTTAGGATTCTCCAGCCTCAGCTTCCTGAGTTGCTGGGATTACAGGCGTGCACCACCAGGCCCGGCTATATCCTCTCTCCCTTTTTTTTTTTTTTAAGAGAGAGGGACAGTGAGAGAGACAGAGAAAGAGTGAAACAACTTTATTTAGTTTTTCACATGGCCTTAGTTGCTCCAACACTTAGTTGTGTACGTGGTGCTGGGGTTTGAACCCGGGTGATCGTGCTTGCCAGGCAAGCGCCGAAACAGCTGAGCCACCGCTCCAGCCCTATATCCTCTCTTCTTAATGTGGAAATTATTCATGGCCACACACTTTCCTTGGTAACCATTTCATCCAGATTTCTAAAGGTGCTGCAGAGAAGAACCACTTGTTGAATACCACCTGAAGGTTCTCCTTTGTCCAAGTTATGAGGCTGATGCACTAAAGTAGGAAACTTTATTGCACTTGACTCCCAAATTAACTTAATTTGCAGGGTTTGATTTATTATGCCCATATTTTAGTCCTTAGCAATCCAGGAGCTGTTTCTCCAGATGTAGTAGTCAGAGATGGTGGCACTTTAATCAAATTGATGTGCTACTAACGGTTTTGAAATTGAAACTTAGAATACTTTTCAAAGTAATTACCTAATCTCTGATATTTCCTTAACTCTTGTCCCTCTAAGACAGATTAAATAGATTTGTTGATCATGAGGTCAGTACTAAAGGTAATAGTTGAAGCTTCTCATTACAGAGTTAAATGAATTATATGTGCCATTTATGCTTTTTAACATAGTTATGTAATCAGTGTTTGTCATGGCTGAGATTGTGGTTCTAGGCACATTCTGGACCAACTACTTCCCTAAAATATGATGTGCTTACTACTGTTTTCTTATAAACAGAAAAAAAAAGTATCAATCCTGGCCCACTAAGATGTTAAAGGCTTAATGTGTTAGACTGTCCTCATGAATATTACATTTGAATTTCAAAAGGATAGGTGGTAGAGAAAATGTGATGCTTAATACAAAGTCCACTGATTTAACTGGCCCAGTGGGGTACTGTGGAGATAGTGCAGTTTAGATGATCAGCCATCCTCCCTGCCAGTAAGTAGACTGTAGCTGATTAATCTATTGACCAGCATTGTATGTGACTTTAAAGATTTGTTCATGAGAGTGAAACCAAAGAGCATAAAACCTATACATATTTTATATTTAATTTATTGTAAATATTAAAATTTATAGGTTGTCCACTAATGATGAAGATTATGCATGCAAAAGTTTGTGATATCTCCTATAAACAAATTTCTTTAAATATTTTTTCTAAAGTTCATTTGATATAGTCATTGTTGGTGGTGGAATTGTTGGCCTTGCCTCTGCCAGAGCACTTATCCTTCGACATCCTGCACTTTCAATTGCTGTTCTGGAAAAGGAGAAAGATTTAGGTATGTATGTTATCAGTGTTGTTCTTCGGGCTTGCTTGTACACCTGTTCATTCTGACAGTTCCAGTCAGTCATGTTGAAAGTCAATATTAGCATCTTATTTTAGGCTCTCCTGAAAACAAAACTTGACAAGAATTTGTGTGGGGGCAATTTATTTGAGAGGTTATCTAGGGAGGCAGGAAGGCATGAGGGGATGGAGAGAGTAAGACAAAGAAGGAGGAAAAGCCACACGAGGGTGCCTTAGATGATTTGGTCTCTAGTAGCTTCAACTATAATTGTTCCCTCTCCTTTTAGATTTTGCATGAGTCATGCACTTTCTCTTACCTTGTTTCTCTTGTTCTGTAGCTGTTCACCAGACTGGACATAACAGCGGTGTCATCCATAGTGGAATTTATTATAAACCTGAATCTCTGAAAGCTAAATTGTGTGTACAAGGTGCACATCTCATCTATGAGTACTGTAACCAGAAGGGAATTTCCTACAAGCAGTGTGGCAAGGTATGGCATTTTACTAGGGCCTTGATTTACTGCTAACGAGCATTTTCTTACTGATGTATAATAGTGAACTTTTAAGAAATATCTGACTTTTTCTGCCTTTGTATCTAGGTAATTTGTGCAGTCTAGTATTAGGGAATAACAAAAAACTGATGGTATGACTTGCTCCATGTATTTTTTTTTTTTTTTAGATAGAGAGGGACAGTGAGAAAGAGAATAAATGTTTTCTTTAGTTTTTCTTTTAGCTTTCATTGCTCCGACACTTTGTTGTGTACATGATACTGGGGTACTCGTGTCCTTGCGCATGCAAGGCAAACACCGTAACCGCTGAGCCGCCGCTCCAGTCCATTTCATGTAATTTTTAAAACGATAGCTTTCTTGTCATTATATACAATTTACATTTTAAAAGTGTATAGTTCAGTTTTTAGTCTATTCACAAAGTTGTGCAACCATCACAACATTACCTAATTTTGGGATATTTTCTTCACCCCAAAAAGAAACCCCATACCTATTAGCAGTCACTCCCCGTTTCCACCTTTCCTGATCCCTTAGCAACTACTAATATGCTTTCTGTCTCTTTGAATTTGCCTGTTTTGTTCATTTCATCTAAATAGAACCATGTCAAAGAATCTTTTCATGTAGTCTTTTGTGACTGGTTTAACTTAGCATAATGTTTTCAAAGGTCATAGCATGAATTAGTACTTCATTCCCTTTTGTGACTGAATAATATTATATTTTATGGATATACCACATTTTGTTTTTTATCTGTTTTATCAATTGATAGACATTTCAGTTTCCACATTTTTTGTTATGAATAATGTTGTTATGGACATTTGTGTACCTGTTTTTATGGGAACATGTTTTCATTTCTCCCCATTGCATACCTAGGAGAATTGTTGAGTCTTGTGGAAAACTCCATCTTTAACATTTCATGGAACTGCCAGACTCTTTTCTAAAATGCCACATTACATTGCATTTTCCCCAACAATTACCAAGCATTCAAGCTTCTCTGTATCTTCACCAATGCCTATTATTGTCTTTGTGTTTTAGCTATCCTAGTAAATATGAAGTTATACCTCATCATGGTTTTGATTTGCATTTTCCTAGTGATTAATGAGATTAATCATCATTTCTTTTTAAAATTAATTTATTTTTAATTGGCAAAATTGTACATATCATGAACAACATGTACATGAGTATATGTGATCACATGAATAAGTATATGATAACAGCCATTGTGGAATGACTACATTTAGCTAACATATGCATTCCTTCATGTACTTATCATTTTTATGGAGAGAACACTTAAAATCTTAAACCCTCTTAGCAGTCTTGAAGAATACATTGTTGAGGGGCTGGAGTGGTGGCTCAGTGATTGCGGAGCTTGCCTGGTATGCCCAAGTACACAAGTTCAAACCCCCCAGCACCACGTACACAACAAGGTGTTAGAGCAACGAAAGCCACATGAAGAACTAAATAAAGTTGATTCTCTTTCTCTCTCTCTTTCTCCCTCCCTCTCACTATCCCTCTCTCTTAAAAAAAAAAAAAAAAACACATTGTTGGGGCTGGAGCAGTGGCTCAGCCATTACAGTGCTTTCCTGGCATGCATGAGGATGTGGGTTCAAACCCCAGCCCAATATATATAACAAAGTGTTGGAGCAATGAAAGCCATGTGAAAAACTCAATAAAAATTGATTCTCTCTGTCTCTCTCACTGTCCTTCTCTCTTAAAAAAAAAGTATACATTGTTATTAACAATAGCAATCACTTTATACAATGTATCTTCTGAACTTAATCCTGATTTTTTTTTTTTTTGTACCTGGGATTGAACCCAGGGGCACTTAACCAATGAGCCACATTCCCAATCTGCCCCCTCTCTTTTTTTAAATTTTTAGTTTTGAGGCAGGGTCTTGCT
This sequence comes from Aplodontia rufa, assembly GCA_004027875.1. NCBI lineage: Eukaryota > Metazoa > Chordata > Mammalia > Rodentia > Aplodontiidae > Aplodontia > Aplodontia rufa. The sequence continues at coordinate 20,498 of PVKS010010829.1, forward strand.
AAATTGCTGAGGCTGGCTTTGAACTCGTGATCCTCTTGTCAGCCTCCCAAATTGCTGGGATTATAGGGGTGCACCACCATACTGACTGAAATTTTATATCTTTTGAGAAACATTTCTCGAATCTTGCCCACCCCCAGCCACTGGTAACCACTATTCTAGTCTCTACTTTTATGAGTTCAACTCTTTTAGATTCTACATACAAGTGAGATCATGCAGTATGTGACTTTCTGTGCCAGGCTTATTTCACTTAATGTCCTCAAGGTTCTTCTATGTTGTTACAAATGAAATACATCCTTCCATTTTAGGGCTGAATAGCATTCCATTATATACATATATATATATATATACACACACACACACTATAACACTATATTTTCTTTATGCATTCATTAATGGACACTTAGGTTGATGTAATATCTTGGTGACTGTGAATAATGCTATGATGAATGTAGGAATGCATGTATTTCTCTGACATACTAATTTCATTTCCTTTGGATGTATATCCAGAAGTGGGGTTGCTGGAAGTGTTTTGAGTATCTTTTCATGTGCTTATCAGTCATTTATACAGCTGCTTTGGAGAAATATATATTCAGATCTTTTAATCTTGTTAAAATTGGGTTATATGTTTTATTGTTGAGTAGTATGTGTTCTTTATATAGTCTGGATGCAGTAGTCCCCTCTTATCCATAAGGTGCTTTTTTTTTTTTTTTTTTTAAGAGAAAGGGACAGGGAGAGAGAGAGAGAAAGAATCAATTTTATTTAGTTTTTCACATGGCTTTCGTTACTTGGACACTTTGTTGTGTACCTGGTGCTGGGGTTTGAACTCACATCCTTGTGCATGCTGGACAAGCACTATAACTGCTGAGCCACCGCTCCAGCCCCCATAAGGTGTACTTTTAAGACCCCTATAAATGCCTGACACCTTGCATAGCACTGAACCCTAAATATACCTTGATATTTCCTACACGTGCATACCAGTGATAAAGTTTAATATAAAAAATAAAGAGATTGATTAATAATAACAACTAATACCAAAAATTATGTAAATGTGGTCAGTCTCTCTCTGTGTCAAAATGTCGTATTTTGCTTTATTCATCCTTGTTGTGATGATGTAAGGTGATACTTGCCAGTATCACTACTCTTGTTCTTTGGGGCCATTATTAATGAAAGAAACTCTGTGATAACCATGACATTCAATCTGAAATTTGAGATAGCTACAAAGTGACTAATGGGTGAGTAGCATATACAACGTGGATATCCTGGATGAAGGGATGATTCACATCCCAGACAAGGTGGAGCAGAATGGTGCAAGATTTCATTCTGCTATTCAGCTTAATATGCAATTTAGAACTTACAGGTTGTTCATTTCTGGAATTTTTCATTTAATATATGTGGACTGTGGTTGACTTCAGGTAACTGAAACCTCAGTAAATGAATAGTGGTTAAGAGAGGAGTACTATTACCCGTGTGATTTGAAATGTTTTGTCCCATTCTGTGGGTTTTCTTTTTTATTTTCTTGATGGTATCCTTTGAAGCACTAAAGTTTTTAATCTTGATAAAGTTCAGTGTATTAGTAAGCTTTTTTTACCACTGTGAACAAAATACCTAACAAGAACAGCTTAGAGGAGGGAAAGTTTCTTCTGGCTCAGTTTTGGAGGTTCAGTCATGGTTGGCTGACTTAGTTGCTCTAGGCTAAAGGTGAGGTGCAACATCATGACCAAAGGGCACAAAGGAGGAAAACTACTCAGCTCAAGGCAGCCAGGAAGCAGAGAAAGGGCAAGGGGCTGCAGGGGAGATGAACTCTCCCAGGGCACTCTCCCAGTCACCAGGCTCCTCCAGCCATGCTCCAGCTGCCAACAGTTACTACTCAGTCCATTCAAGCTGTGGTGGACTGATTAGGTTATAGCTCTCATAATCCATTTCACCTCTAGAAATTCCTATATTAACACAGGTGCTTTCAGGGGACACCTCATATCCAGTTTGTCTTTTTTTCTTTTGTTGCTTATGCTTCTAATAGTATATCTAATAAATCATTGACTAATACTAGATCATAAAGATTTACTCCTATAATTTCTTCTAAGAGTTTTTTAGCCTTAAGTCTTACATTTAAATCTATGATGACTTTGGAATTAATTTTGATATGTGATATGAGGGAGGGGTCCAACTTCATTCTTTTGTATATAAATACATAGTTGCATCAGCATCATTTGTTGGAAAGACTATTCTTTTTACATTAATTGGGTTGGTACCCTTATCAAAAATCCTTTGAGCTGGTTTAATTCCTAGTTCTTTGATGATTTAAATTTGATTTTTGTGCCGGGTGAGAGATAAGGATCTAATTTCAGTTGTCTGCATATGGCTGTTCAGATTGTCAAGAACCATTTGTTGAACAGGCTGTCTTTCCTCCAAGCTATATTTTTGCACCCTGTTGAAAATCAGATGGTTAAAGACTTCTGAGTTAGTCTCAGTGTCTGCTATCTGTAGCATTGGTCTTCCTGCCTATTGTTATACCAATATCATGCTGTTCTTGTTACTACACCTCTGTAATATAATTTCAGATCAGGTATTGCGATCCCTCCTCTCTCTCTCTCTCTCTCTCTCTCTTTTGATTAGCAGTGCTAAAGCTATTCTGGATATCTTATACTTTCAGATGAATTTGAGAATTGATTTTTCTATATCTGTGAAGAATGACATTGGTATCTTGATGGGGATTGTGTTGAATCTGTATGGTGCTTTTGGTAGAATGGCTATTTTAACTATATTGATTCTGCATGACTAAGAACATGGAATGTCTTTCCATTTTCTCAGGTCTTTTTTTTCTTTCTTCAGTGTTTGATAGTTTTCATTGTAGAGGTCTTTTACTTCCTTTGTTAGATTATTTCCCAAGTATTTCATTCTTTTTGAGGTTATTGTGAGTGGGACAGATTTCTTGATTTCTTCTTTGGCAGAATTGATGTTGGAGTATAGGAAAGCTATTGATTTATGGGTGTTGATCTTGTATCCTGCTACTTGCTGAATTCATTTATAAGCTCCAGAAGTCTTCTGATAAGAGTTTTTTGGGTCTTCTAGGTATAGAACCATATCATAGGCAAATGGAGATCGTTTAACTTCCTCTTTTCCCATTTGAATCCCTTTGATTTCTTTCCCTTATCTGATTGCTCTGGCTAAGGATTTAAGAACTAAATTGAATAAGAGTTGGTCAGAGTGGACAGCCTTGTCTTGTTCCCGAGTTTATTGGGAATGCTTTCAGCTTTTCTTCATTAAGTATAATATTGGCTGTGGGTTTGTCATAACTGGCCTTGAGAAAATTAATGGAAGTTCCTTCCATCCCTATTTTCTCAAGAGTTTTGAGCATAAATGGGTATTGGATTTTGTCAAAGGTCTTTTCTGCATCAATTGAGATGGTTATATGGTTTTTGTCTTTAAATCTGTTTAAGTGATGAATTACATTTATTGATTTGTGTATGCTGAACCAGTCTTGCATGCCTGGAATGAAGTGTACTTGATCATGATATATTAGTTTTTTGACGTGGTTTGGTAGGATTTTGTTAAGGATTTTTGTGTCTATGTTCATCAGGGATATTGGCTGATAGTTTTCTTGCCCTGATGTGTCATTATTGGGTTTTGGTATCAGGGTTATGGCTGCCTCATAAAAAGCTTTCGGGAGGGTTCCATCCCTTTCAATTCCATGGAATAGCTTACTAAGGGGAACTGTATATTCATCTGTAAAGGTCTGGTTAAACTCAACTCAGAATCCATCAGGTCCTGGGCTTTTCTTTTTTGGAAGGGCTTCGATTGCTGTTTCAATTTCACTATCTGATATTGGTCTGTTGAGCTGTTCAATATCTTTTTGCATCAGTTTTGGAATGTCGTATCTGGCTACATATTTGTCCATGTCCTCCAGATTCTCCAACTTGGAGGAGTATAGTTTTTCAAAATCATTTCTGATAATCCTCTGGATTTCAGATGAGTCAGTGGTGATGTCTCCATTTTCATTTTTGATTTTGTTGATTTGCTTCTTTCCATTCTTTCTTTCGGTGAGGTGGGCTAGGGGGTCTGTCTATTTTGTTTGTTTTTTCCAAGGACCAACTTTTCTATCTTTGATTCTTTGCACTGTTATTTTGTTGTCAATTTCATTGATTTTTAGCTCTGATCTTGGTTCTTTCCTGTATTCTACTGGATTGGGGATTGGATTATTCTTTTTGTAAAGATTTGAGGTATAGCATAAGTTTATTTATTTGGGCTGTCTCCTGATTTTTTTTTTTTAAGAGAGAGAGACAGTGAGAGAGAGAAAGAAAGAATCAATTTTATTTAGTTTTTCATGGACTTTCGTTGCTCGGAGACTTCATTGTGTACGTGGTGCTGGGGTTTGAACCCGCATACTCGCGCATGCAAGGCAAGCACCGTAACTGCTGAGCTACTGCTCCAGCCCCATGTCTCCTGATTTTTGATGAAAGTACCCAGTAGTATAAATTTACCTCTTAAAAATGCTTTCATATTGTCCCACAGGTTATGACATGTTGAGCTTTCATTTCCATTCATATCCAAGGTTTTCTTGATTTCTGTTCTCATTTCCTCTTTAGTCCTTTCTTCATTTAAGAGGGAATTATTCAATCTTCATGTATTTTTGCATTTCCTGTTATTTTTCTTGCTGTTCATTGCTAGGATCATACCATGCGGTTTGATAGGCTACATGGGATTATATCATCTTTTTTGTATTTGCTGAGATAACCTTTGTGGACTAAGATAGGATCTGTTTTGGAAAAGTATCCATGCACTGCTGAAAAGAAGGTAAACTCAGCTGATTTGGGATAGAGTATTCTGTAGATGTCTGTTAGGTCCATTTGATTCATAGAGTTGATTAGGCTGGAGACTTCTTTGTTGATTTTTTTTTTTGTTTTGATGATCTATGTTTGGTGATAAAGGCATATTAAAGTCCCCCAATATTATTGTGTTGTGATCTATGAGTGGTTTAATGTCATGGAGTAATTTTTCAACATATTTGGGGGCATAGGAGTTTAATGCATAAATGTTAACTATGGTTACATCTTCTTGATATAGTATTTCCTTAACTAAGGTGTAGTAGCCTTTGTCTCTTCTGACTAGTTTTTAGTCGAAAACTACATTGTGGGATGAGTGTTGTGATACCCACTTGATTTTGTCAGCTGTAAGTGTGGTAGGTTTTTTTTTTCCAACCTTTTAACTTCAATCTGTGGCTGTCTTTGAGTGTGAGGTGAGGTACCTGTTAGCAGCATATTGTTGGGTTTTGGTTTTTTGATCCAGTCTACTAATTTGTGTCTTTTGATTGGCACATTGAGTCCATCCACGTTCGGTGTTAAAATAGATACGTGATTTTGGTTCTCTGGTATTATGATCTTTGCTGTATTTTGTGCCATATTGGCTATCTTTTAGTGAGTTATGCTTTTATTGACTTTCCTCTGATTGTGGGCTTTGGGAGTTGTTTGCTTTTTCCTGTGTTTGAATTTTGTCTTTGAGTATCTCTATAGAGCTGGTTTTGTGTTAATGCATGTTGCTAGCTTTTTCTTATCATCGAAAGTTTTTATTTCCCCATCAAATTTTAAGCCAGTGGGCTGAAGTGGTGGCTTGGTGGTTACGGCACCTGCCTGGCAAGTACGAAAGTTTGAACCCCAGCACCACATACACAGTGAGGTCTCAGAGCAACGAAAGCCACATGACAAACTAAAATAAAAATTGTTTCTCTTTGTCTTTCTTACTTTCTCACTGTTCCTCTCTCTTAAAAACAAAACAAAACAAACAAACAAAGGGCAAATTTGAAGCCGACGTTTGCTGGGTATAGTATTTTTGTTTGACAATTCTTTTCTTTCAAATTTTGAAAAATTTTGTTCCATGCTTTCCTTGCCTTTATGGTCTTATTTGAGAAATCTAAGTGATCCTTATTGGTTTGCCTCTGAATGTGATTTGGTGTTTTTCTCTTACTACTTTTAATATTCTTTTGTTTTTCCTCTGTTTCTCATTTTAATATGATGTGTCTCAGTGAGTTTCTCATTTGGGGTCCTATAGGCCTTTTGCATATGCATATCTGGTTCTATTCTAAATGAGGGAAATTTTCTTTGATTATCTCATTGAGGAAGAAGGTTTTTTATGCCATTCATTTGTTTTTCAATTTTCTCCCCTATCCCATCACTCTCAGGGTATTTCTTCTTATTTCATCCTATCCTTCTTGGAAACTTTATTTTATTTTATTTATTTTTAGGAAAGAGAAAGGGACAGTGAGAGAGAAGCAACCAATTTTTTTTAAATAAAGAGAGGGAATAAATTTTATTTAGTTTTTCGTGTAGTTTTCGTTGTGTACATGGTGCTAGGGTTCAAACACGCATCCTCACGTATGCCAGGCAAGTGCCATAACCACTGAACCACTGCTCCAGCCCCACTTCTTGGAAATTCAGATCCTAATCAGTAAGTTTTTTTTCTTGTCTGTCCTCCAAGTGTTCAAGATTAGTCAGCCTGTTTTAGTCGTCTGACGTTCTTTCTTTGAGAGCTGAAGTTCTATTTTCTACCGAAGTGTACTCTGATATTAATATCTTCCATTGGGCTTTTAATTTGGTTGACTGTGTTTTTCAGTTCTTTTGTTTGTTTGTGAGTCTTTTAATTACCAAAGAAGTCAGTTTGGTCCTAATGAACTTGAAATCTTAGTGCTCCAATATTTAAAAGGCTATTTCAATATTGCTAGCAGCAAAACCTTTAAATACCCTGTCATAATTAACTAGAAATGGACTTTATATGACTTTATATAGTTAGGGAAAATAAAGTTGATGAGGAATTATAATATTTATGAAGGTGATTTTCTTCAGCTAATATTTGGGGATACAAGAAGAAATCTTTCGTTGTTCTTGCCTCTTGAGTATATTCTCTGCCAGTTCTTCTGTCTCAGTCACTAAAATATCCATCTTGGCTAAAGCCTTGCTCATTTTCTTTAGATTTGCATCTAAATATGGAATATTTCTAATTGTTTCAAAATGGGTTTCCAATCTCTCAATGAAAGTCACAGCCAACCCCAGCATTTGTACATATATCTGTGATAAATGGCTTCCATAGATAAGGTTTTCGGGCACATGGATTTGAACAGTCTTTGCCTGAGGGACCTCTTTCAGCACAGCTTCCAGATGATTATTTATACTCTGTACAGCTTGACACTTCTGAGCCAAATAGAAAGGATGAACAACATTTGATGCATCTTTTTCTAGTTTCAGAAGTTCAATTTCCAGGCTTTTCGGATAGATTTCAGCTTGAGTATTTGGGATCTGTTGTAGTCTGGAGAATTTCTCAAAGCCAGGAGCTGTTTTCTTAGATATGTTTAACATCTCAATGACCAATCCTGAGAAGTGACCCAACACTAGGCCTGCAGGGTTAGACACAGAAGCCAGTCCCAGAAGTTGGTAGCAGCCATGGTTCAGACACACCTCCCTGTGTGGAGCTGGGAATGAGCAGAAAGCGGGACCTGTGTTTTTCAATTCTAAGAGCTTTGCTACCTTTTTTCAGTGTTTCTAATTCTTTATTAATATGGTATTTCAGCTCCTATAATTGCACTCTTATTTCCTTCCTTAAATTGTCTTTTAATTCTTTGATCATTTTAACAATCAAGGTGTTGTTACTTCTATGTTTTCATCCAGGTTCCTATCTATGGGCTCCTTGACTGGGGAGTTGATTCCCTTTTTCCTCATTTTCAGTGCCAGGGTGTGGGGCTTGAGATCTCTCACTGGTTATTTCACTTTGGGACTTCGTTGATGGGGTGTGGGGTTTTTGTCTCTTCACTAATTTGGGCTAGGGTACAATTTGGATAGTACAGTTCAACAGATGGCTCCCTGGCTTGTGAATTATTATTGACCTTTACAATTTCTAATAGCTCACCAGATAGTGGGAAAGAGTCAGTATGTACAGCCAGTGCATACAATAGATGGCACTGAACTGGCTACTTTTTTCCTTCTATAACTGTTACAACGTTAATTACTACCTTTGAGAGGAATAGAAGGATTAGCAATTATCTTCCACTAGGCTAACACACATTTTCCAGTTTGGCATTTACTTCAGATTTCCATTACCTCCCTAGGTAAGGAAAAACAGACTTGAGAGCAAATAAGATGTGACAGGAAGGTAGAAAGGAACTTGTGATTTTAGAGCAAGAGAGAGGAGATGATGAAGGATAATCTAATAAAAAGAGGAAGAGACTGAGTTAATGACTATAGGGGAGGGTGAGCGAGAGAGGAAAAATGTTTAGCTATTTAGAAGAAAGTGAAAAGGGGGTATCAGAAGCTCACCACCAGGAGGCTATACAGCACAAAACAAAATGTGCTGGTCTGCAGGAACACAAACAAAAACAAACCACAGCAAAAGCAAATGGAAAGATACAAGAAACAAAAAATAAAACAGGAAACAAAACAACAAAAACCAACTTGTTAATGGAAAGTTGGGAGGATTGTGGGTTATTTCCACAGAGCAGGTCAAATAGTGCAGGTTGATGATCACATCTGGCTTCTGAATGGAGTCACTTAAAGGGTAAGGTTACTAGAGGGCCTGGCTTTTGCTGTTCTTAGCTGGAAGTCAGATTCCCAGGAATCCTCCCAGTATTCTTGTCATGTAGAAGGGGTGCAGTCCTTCACTACCATGGCTATCTGCGAATACCGTCTTTCAGCTTCCTCGATTGAGACTCTGGGCATTTTTGTGCCTGCTTACCCAGACTCCTTTCCTACTTTAGCTAGGGACCCAGCAGCCGCTAGCAATCTTGTGGATCGCAGGCAGCTTGTAGAAGAGCTCAAAGATTTTGGGCCTTGGCTGCCCTGAACTCATGGCACCTGAGGCTCAAAAGACATCCAACTACTGGGCTATCTCTGCCCCAAATTCGTGGTGCCTTAGTGGCACTCTTGCCTGGAATGCATACGGCTCATGAGACTGTGTCTACCCTGAACTCTCAGAGCCTGTGGCAGTCAGAACACGGGTCTCCTGGGGCTGTCAGCTGCTGATGGTGCCACACCTGGGGCAGCCTCTGATCTGAACTCTCAGCTCCCAGAGCAGCTGCCTGGACTGGACTCTCTCAAGATGCCGATCACCCCGGCTCTCCACAGCCAGTCCGGAGGCACATCACGCAGACCCTGGGTTTAGCCGGGAGCAGGAGCCCTTCTGAGAGCAGGGTTCTTTGTATCACTTTCTTCCTGTGTTTGTGAGTGTCCTTCCCTCCCTGTGTGCTGAACCACAGCACAACGGCCAGGTGGTGGTCCTTGCTGCTGCAGCTGTTTGGCCCCTACCTCGTTTTCTTCCTTGTTTATTGTATCCAAGCCTCTGAGTCTTTAGTTTTCCTTGTTTGTCTGCTAATAAGTTTCAGCAAAATTTTGCCATTCACATACCTCACAAGCACTTCTTCCTCGGTTGGCGTTCTGCCTCAGAGAGATTCTAGTGCAGCCTTCCCGCCAGTCACCATCTTCCTCCTCCTCCTTTTTTTTCTTTTTCTTTTTTTTTTTAAGAGAGAGGAGGAGAGTGAGAGAGAAAGAGAGAATGAATTTTATTTTATTTTTTCATCTGGCCTTTGTTTCTCTGGTGCTGGAGTTCGAACATGGCCCTTGCTCATGCTAGGCAAGTGTTCCAACTGCTGAGCCACTGCTCCAGCCCCGATTTTTTCTTTTCAAATCAGTTTTAGAAGTTTGTCTTTCTATGAATTTGTTCATGCCATCTGGATTACCTAATTTGTTGGATGTACAGTTGTCATCATACCATTTCCTTAAGACTTTATTTCTGGGCTGGAGTGGTGGCTCAGTGGTTATGGCGCTTGCCCGGCATGTGCAAGTACACGGGTTCAAACCCCAGCACCCATGTATACAACTAGCTGTCGGAGCAACGAAAGCCATGTGAAAAAACTCAATAAAAAATTGATTCTCTCTCTCTCTCACTGTCCTCTCTTTTAAAAAAAAAAAGACTTTATTTCTGTGAGGTTGGTATTGATGTGCATTCTCCATATGTTTTTTATTAGCTCATCACTGTCATTAAAGATGCTTTGAAGATTGAGTTTTTCATAATGTGGGAAGATGGCTCTGACAAAATGTTAAGTGAAAAAAGCAAGATACAAAATTGTACAGTTTTTGTTGTTGGGCTGTGAAAGTTCTTTATTGATTTAGGATATTAGACCTTTATCAGTTTTATGGTTTACAAATGCTTTCTCCCATAATATGAATTATCTTTTCACTTTCTTGGTAGTATTCTTTATTCCCTTTCTGGTTTTGAGGTTAGTTATTTGTTGATTTAAATAGCCTTTACACCTTGACTCTATTGACCCTGTGGTGTGAAATAGTGACTTGTGAATTCTAACATACCTGTGAATATGCATCTGTGCTCTGTTTTCTGGTGACTGTTAAATAAGAAGAAACTCAATTTCAGATACTTTGCCCAGAAATAAGAGTTCTGAGTAACATTGAGTTTCTAATTATTTTCCTCTACAGCAGTATACAGAAGAAATACTTTGTAATTTATTCCAGGAAATAAGAGGTGTTTGTTATGGTTTGGATGTACCCCAAAACCTCATGTGAAGATAATGCAGGAAGGCTCAGAGGTTAAATGATTGGGTTAAGAAAGCCTTAGCCCAGTCAGTGAGTTGATTAATCTCCAGATAACAGATTAACTGGCAACTGAAGGCAGGTAGGGTGTGGCTAGAGAAGGTGGATCATTGGAGGCTTATCTTTGGATATATATTTTGTATCTTGAATGGAATTTCTCTCTGTGCTTACTGGAGCCATGCTTCCCTCCATATCTCTTCCAGCATGATGTTCCACCTCATCTCTAGCCCCAAGGAATGGAGCCGGCTTTCTACAGACTAAGACCTCTGAAACTGTGAACCCCCCAAATTTTCCTTCTAAAATTGTTCTTGTTGGGTCTCTTAGTTGCAACAGTGGAAGGCTGACTAAAACAAAAGTGCTAGTTTTCTGTCAGCGATTTCCTGTTATCTCACATTTCGTTTTTGAAATAAGAAGGCCATTTGTTCTGAAAAATAAATGTAAAGGCTATAAGAGAAGCTGTGCTTCTCTTGCTTCTGGGATTGAGGGGGTGGTAGTGACAAGAGTTCCTTATGGCCAAGATCCAAGTAGAAATGATAGTAAAGTGGAAATTGAAACTGCATCTCATGACTTTCTTTGGAAAATTTGTTTTAATTGCATTTTTAAAAAACTTCTTGTTACAAAGTTTATATCCATTGATTGATAATGTTTTGATACTGTTTCTCCCTCAACTGTATTTCTATATCTGTATTTCTATATTCTTCTAATTAAAAAAAAAGAAAAAAAATTTCTTGTTAAGGGAAGAAAGTAAAATCACAAAGAAAGGGGAGTGTAGAAGAAAAAATGTTAATTAGACCTATGTTTCTCATGTAATAATTTGTGAATTTGTGATTTTCATTGACTTTATCTTTTATAGCGGATGATGTATTTAACTCTATCCATGCTTTTTATCATGTTTTTAAAATTTATTTATTTTTTAGCTAATAGTAGCTGTTGAACAAGAAGAAATTCCTAGACTTCAGGCCCTGTATGAGAGGGGTCTGCAGAATGGTGTCCAGGGCTTGAGACTGATCCAGCAAGAGGATATAAAAAAGAAGGAGCCATATTGTAGGGTAAGTGACAGTCAAAGGAATGTTTCCATTTGGGATACATTCCTTTCTCATGGAGGCTGAGGATGATTTTATAGGAGGCAGGAATCATATAAAATCAGATGATCCTGGCACAGAGCACTGAAGTGACAGACATAAAAGGACATTACCACAGGATACCTGATTTCTTCTTTCTCTGTGTTTATGTTTACTAACATAAACAAATGCAAGAGGAAGTACAGAAATATGAATTTGTGTTCCCCAAAACATATGTGCTATGTTCATAGCAGTATATTTGTGCCCCATCCTGCCAAATGTCTATGGCATGTGTGGAAAATACTGAACTATGAGGTGTGGTTGGAGCTTGGGGTGTATAAGGAGAGAGAAGAGATGAGCCTGGAAAGGCAGAACAGAAAAAAGAAGAAGAAAAAAGGAAGAAAAGAAAAGATTAACTCTGCATCATTGGGGGATGTAAATTAAAAATTAAAATCATAATATAATACTACAGGGGCTGGAGCGGTGGCTCAGCAGTTACGGCACTTGCTTGGCTTACCGTAAGGATGCAAGTTCAAACCCTAGCACTACATATACAATGAAGTGCTGGAGCAACGATATAAATTGCAAACTAGCAGTTTAGCTCGTAGATATATACCCAAAAGAAATATGAGCATATGTTCACCAAAACATATATACTAGAATATTCACAGCAGCTCTATTTGGAATGGTTCTAGACTGGAAATGAACCAAATGTCCATCAATAGTAGGTCAAATCATGCTACATTTATACAATAGAAGGCACTGGATATATGGAAATAATAATAAACTGCAACTATACCCAACAATATGGATACACTTCATAAATATTACCAAATATAAGAAGCCCAGACACGAAAAAACACATACCATATGATTCGAAATACATAAAATTCAATATTCTCTGCTGCAAGTCAGGGTAGCACTACCATTAAGGGAAATGTACTGGTACAGTGCATGAGGAAGAAGTACAGAGGAAGAAGTACAGTGCTGGTTATGTTCTGGTTTTTGATCTGGGTTCTGGTCACACTTTGTCAAAATTCATTAATGTTGTGTAACACAGTCAACACCATATGTCCTCAACCACATTCTGAGAGGACAGAGTAAATAACACAATTATCCTCCCCACAGGCTAATGTCATAAAAGGAAGACAATTTAAAGAGAGTATCTGGGGTTAAGGAGTAGGATGGGTACAGCAGAACACTGAAGTGTAGGTGTTCTACTCTGATGGTCTGCAGAGACGTAAAGGAGTAAGTAGTTTACCTATCCTCGAGGCTACCTCCCATAACTAGTGTTTCTCAAAACCAAGCTTTTCATAAGCATGGCCTGGCAAGGAGTTCTAGGTCATGCTCTCTAAGACAGAGAGTCCAGCTCTTTCAGAGGAGATATGGCCATTCACTAGAACAGTCAGTGGAACTGGTGGTTGAACTCGTGGTCTCTGAAGGGTTATTAGAGAAAGACAATATCTCAAGTAACTGTTTGGCTAGTTTTATTTCTCTTCTCTTTTAGAATATTATATGTGTGCTCATGAACCTATTTAGGCACTTAATGGAACAAACTTTTTTGTTATTTTTTAAGACAATCAAGTTTTTGCCAAGCAAGGATAATGTGTGCCATCCATCAAAATAAACAAGAAAAAATTCAGCCAGAAATAGTTTTGAACAAACCTTATTGATTCTTGATTGTGTCATTTAATTTTTTCATAATTCTGTCTCAGGGTCTAATGGCTATTGATTGTCCATATACTGGCATTGTGGACTATCGGCAGGTAGCTTTGTCATTTGCCCAGGATTTCCAAGAAGCTGGTGGGTATGTCATGACCAATTTTGAAGTAAAAGATATTGAAATGGCTAGAGAAAGCCCTTCAAGAAGTGGAGATGGTAAGCCATCTTTGTCTTTTCTATTGAATATTTTTATTGACTTTTAAAAAATTTGCTATTGTTTTTGTCTGGGGTAGTGCTGGTAGGCGGACCACCAATAGGTAGGCTAGTTGGGCACAGAGTGAGAGGTGGATGCAGAAGGAACAAGAGAGAGTTTGGACACAGGAAAGCCAAACTTCTAGAGGGATTTGTGGTGATAGAACTAGGCACTGTTTAGACATTCTGACTGGTGCTTACATCTGAACTGCCAAGACTCTTCATAGATAATTAGCACCCTACGGGTTAGGGTCAGAATCTCCTCCTGGTAATGTTTGTTAAAAATACATATTTAGAATCACCTAGATTTACTGATTTAGACTGTCTGGGAATAAGGCCTAAGAATAGATAGTGTGATTGTTGAACATCCCTAAGCTTCAGAATGGCCCTTAAGATCCTAAGACAGCCATTCTGAACAGTCCCACTTTAGTCTGCACTTAAAGTTTGTTTTGCTTTGAGGACATTATTTTTTTTTTTTTCTTTTAACCAAATAAAAGGTTTGCAAATCCTCTATTTGCTGCAGAGAAATTTGGAGGAGGAAAAAAGTAGCATTTAGTTCTTCCTTGACAGGTTTTAAAGGAGATCTAGGCCATCTGAATCATTTTCTCAGTGTTCTTCTAAATTCTAAGATGATGAACAAAATTGTTAAATCAGGCCATCATAGGTAGGTAGCATAATAAATGAAACTGATGATACAGGTAGATTATATTCTTTATTTGTTGTACATATGCTTTATAAAACTTTAAGATCCTATGTATCTGAGTAGAAACTAATTTTATAAATGGTTAGTTTATTATTAGAAGTTTGTGCCATATAACTCATCCTGCACAGACCCTGCAAAGAATTGGTTATCAACACTTGAGACACTAAGATTTCTCATATCATAGCTTTAGTTTTGTACTGATTCATGATGATCGATTGTACAACATGATTTCCACGATTGTCATTTAGTGAAAAGCTGGGACTGTCTGTTGGAACCAAGGTGGGGAATGGCTTATAAGCATAGATTAAATTAGTTAAAACTAGCTAAAATGCATACTTGTCAAGTATATATTGTCAAGCATGAACTAGTTTAATCTTGTTACCTGGTAAAAAACTTCAGAATGAAAAGCAGGGCTCAGTTATGACAAACGGAAGTCATTTAAATTGGTTACTAGTATATTTCAAATCAACTTACTGGTGGTCTCCTTTTGCTTAAAAAAAAAAATACCATTCACTAATTTTTTTCTTTTCTTTTTTTCCAAGGGATGAAATATCCAATTGTTATAAAGAATACAAAGGTAAAGATTTTTAAGCAAAACTGTTGTCCACTTTTATCCCTATCCTTTTTTCTTTTCTTTTTTTCTTGTGCTAGGATCAAATCAAATCTAGGGTCTCATGCAGGCTAGGCAAGTGCTCTACCACTGAGCTACATCATTAGCCCTCTTCCCTTTCTTAAAATATTGAATTAACCCTAGTGTTTTTATTTTAAGTCATTGAGAGAATTTAGTCTTTCTAACATGGGTTTGAACTTAGCAAAGAATAGGATTATAAGCACCTGGAGTGTTTAGTTTTAAGTCAAAATTGAGAGATATTTTATCACTCTGTCAATCTATCTACATTCATTTATTAGCTCTACTATTTCTGAGACTTTCCTTCATTTTCACATAGTCTAAAGCAAGAACTACTGAATGGTTGTAGACCATTGGATTCTCTGAGTCCTCAAGGTTCCGTCAGAGGAGCAGAGTCACTCATGAGAGTGATAGGTATTATGGTAGGAATTAGGCCTTACACAGTTGTGAGAGAAAGCAGGGCTCAAAAGGGCATTGGTAGATAAAGGCTCTCCAGGCATTTTGAGAAGCCAAGTGTCCAGTTGCTGAAGTGGGACTGCAAATGCGAAGCTCCTGAGGAGATCTGTGGGGAGCTTGTTCCTCTGTGTGTATACCAAAGTAGTGGCCCAGGGCAGCTTTAATCAGTAGGGTCAGTTGTTGGGAAATAGAGCTGCATATGGAGCTGGATTCCCTGTGCAGTGAGTCCATCTGTCACTACATTGGACTAGAACCTTCAGAAACTAGTGACTGCAGCTTTGTGTCTGCCTGCCAAGTAATAGGCAGCTCCTGTTTTGGTCAACTTTAAGTTAGAAATATTCAAAGGGATATTTTGTCAAACATGGTCCCCAGCTCGATCAAATCAACACAGTGCAAACGTGGGCAGTCTACCCTTTATCAGCCTGATATCCATATATGCCCTTTATAACCATGTTTAGCTTCCAAATAAAGACAGCAATGAAATTATGCTTCCATCTAAAAAGATGCAAGTATCCCTCAAACTGAGTCATACTCCTCCTTTGGGATCCTGTAACTTATATACCAAGCTGAAAGAGTAATACTCTTTTTAAGCATATTATTCATTTGGTAGTTCCCAACTGGAAGTGATTTTGCTCCCCAGGGGCATTTGTCAGCACCTGGAAAAATTTTTGGTTGTCACAATTGAGAGGGGGGCTACTAGCAATTAGTGGGTAGAGGCCAGAGATGCTGCTAAACATACTCCAATGTGGGGAACAGATCCCCAAAACAATCAAATGTCCAGCCCCAATGTCAATATTACTGAGATTGAGAAACCCTGTGTTAGGTAATGGAAGAATGGTGGTGGATGTAGTAAGTTTTCTCAGGCTGCCATAACAAAATACCACAAACTGCCCTAAACCACAGAAATTTATTTTCCTCACAGTTCTAGAGGCTGGAAGTACAAGATCAAAGTGCTGTCAGGGTTGGTTTCTAGTGAGTGCTCTCTCTGATTTATAAATGGTCACCTTCTCACTGTGTTCTCATATGGCCCCTTTTGATCTTGGGTGATTTCAGGTCTCTTTCTCTTATAAGGACAGCAGTCCTTTGGTTTAGATTTGTACTATATGACATCATTTAACCTTAATTACCTCCTCAATGGCCCTATCCACCAATATAATCATGTTGAGGTTAGAGCTTCAACATATACATTTGGGAGAGCACAGCCCATAATAATGAGGATAAAAAAGAATTGGGTAATGTAGAAATAAATATATGTGTTTCAAAGTAAGGAAGAAATACTCTTACCTAGTATGTTCCTCATTTCTATTGTGGTCGTGTGGTTACAGTTGATATGTATCATTTCCTTCTTTCACTATCCATTCTATATTCTTTCTCTCTTTTTATCTTTTCCATGTGGGGATTGAACCCAGAAGGGCTTAAACATTGAGTCACATCCCTGGCCCTTTTTTATTTATTTTGAGACAAGACTTTGCTAAGTTGTTTAAGGCCTCACTAAGTTGCTGAGGCTGGCTTTGTACTTGCAATCCTCGTGCCTCAGCCTCCCTAGCTGTTGAGATTATAGACATGTGCCTCTATGCCCAGCTCTTCTCTTTGTTTTTAGCAAGTATGTCGGTCAGTCTTAGCTCCTAGTTTAGTGGGGTAACCCAAACTTTCAGTCTTGAAGTATCTGTGCCATTAGCAGCCCTGCCTGTTTTGGGTTGTGGTAATTTCCAGTAACTTCTATTCTTGGAACACTGAGAGATCCTTCAGTGGATGTATACTCCAGACTATTCCTCTTTATCATTCCCAGACGTATCTGTAATAGAACTCTATTACCCCATTCAATCACTTCCTTGTTGGTATGTGAAAGTCCCCCTTTTGGGACTTTTTTGCCTCATGTGTGAGGCATTGCAAGAAGGCTTAGAGGTAAAATGATTGGGTTATGAGAGCCTTCACCCAATCAGTGAATTAATCCCCTGATAGGGATTAACGGATGTAATTGAAGACAGGTAGGGTGTAGGTCATTGGGGTGCATTTTTGGCGCAAAGATATTTTGTTTTTGGTGGGTGGAGTCTCTTCTCCCCACCCCCTCTGCTTCCTGATGTGATGTCTTGAGCCCACTTCCCTCTGCCACAGTCTTCTGCCATGGTTTTCAGCCTCACTTCAAGGCCCAAAGAATGTAGTTAGCTGCTTATGGACTGAGACTTTTGAAACTGAGCCCCTAAATAAACTTTTCCTCCTCTAAAATTGTTCTAGTCAGGTCTTTTAGTTGCAACAGCAAAAAAGCTGACTAAAATTTAATCTGTTGGTTGACAGGCATGAAGAACTTAGGTGACCAGGAGTGGCAGCATCAACCATTGCTTATTTTCTAGTGGAAGTATTTCTCCCTTAGAAATTAAGACCTCTATATCATCAGAGCCCCAAACTGGAGGGATAAATAGCAGAAAACTGACTAGTAGATCATTGAGTTAATAGTAATGAGCTACTCCCATTTGTACCTCTTGATTCTCTTTTTTAAAACAAGATTTTATTTTTTCATTATAGTTTTACATATTGAAAGGGTTTGTTACACTTTCATATGTACACATATCATATATCCCCCCTTGACCCTCCCCACCATCTTCACCTCCCTCTCCTTCACCATGTGCCCTGATCCTCACCTGCAAGTTTGCCCCCAGTTCAATTGGCAATCGTGTTTGATGAATCTGTTGTTTAAACATATTGTTCTCTCACTCTTTCCTATATCGTACTCTGTCTGTTGCATACGAGAGAAAATATTAAGTCCTTGAGTTTCTGGGTTTGGCAAGTTTCACTCAGCATGATTTTCTCCATCTCCATCCATTTACCAGCAAAGGCCATGATTTCAGTTTTTTTAATAGCTGAGTAGAATTCCATAGTTTTATCCACTTTTTCTTAATCCATTCCTCCAATGATGGGCATCTGTCTACTTCTTGATTTCTGACCTGTGATCCTGACTGTGGGAGGAAACAATACCACATTTTAGTTCATCAGGGCACATAGAGGATCCTGGAGGGCAGTACCCCAGCCTTCCCAAGTGTTGATGTTACTGAATCTTCAAAAGCCCATTCTACTTTCTGCTACCCATTGGCTGCAGATGATGGGAGGGAAATGGCAAAATACATGAATTCCTTGAGCATGAGCTGATTGTTACACTTCATTTACTGCAAAATAAATTCATTAATTAGAAGCAATGTTTCTTTCTTTCTTTCTTTTTTTAAAGAGAGGGACAGTGAGACAGAGAAAGAGAGAAACAACTTTATTTAGTTTTTCACATGGTCTTCGTTGCTCCAACACTTAGTTGTGTATGTGGTGCTGGGGTTTGAACCCCAGTGATCGTGCTTGCCAGGCAAGCGCCGAAACCGCTGAGCCACCGCTCCAGCCCCAACAATGTTTCTGTGTAAATACCATGATGGTGAACAACAAGACATCCTGTAAGTTCATGGATGGTGGTCTCAGCAGAAGAATTGCAGGCAGAGAAGACAAATCTAGACACCCAGAGCAAGTGTCTACTCCAGTGAGAACTAAATTCTGCTTTTTCTATGGTGGAAGTGGTCCAGAGACTCCATCAGGCATTCGTGGTCTCTGTAGATACAGGCTATAGACAGATCAGGTTTGGTGAGTAAGTCCATGCTGCTAAAAGCTCATGTATCACTTCCTTCCTTTTTTTTTTTTTTCCTCCCAGGGCTGAGGACCGAACTCAGCCCTGGGAGTGGTAGGCAAGCGCTCTGCCACTGAGCTAAATCCCCAACCCCTCACCCCCTTTCTTGGGGCCATAATTATTTTTCCAGCTTTATTGAGGTATAATTGATAAGTAGAGTTGGATATACTTAAGATTTACAATGTGAAGATTTGATGTGTGTATATTTTATCAAATGATTACCATAATCAGGTTTATTAACATATCCTTTACCTCACAAGTTACCATTTGTGTGTATGTATGAGGTATGAAAACACTTAAGATCTGTTATCTTACCAAATTTCGCGTATGTGTACAATATTAACTATTGTCATCCTGCTGTATGTCAGATCTCCAAAACTTTATTCATTGTATAACTGAAAGTTTATATCTTTTGACCAACACTTCCCACTCATGCCCCATCCCTTGTCCCTAGCAACCACAATCCTACTTTGTTGCTATGAAATCACTTTTTTAGATTCCATGCATAAATAAGATCATACAGTATTTGTCTTTCACCATCTGGCTTGTTTTTACTTAGTACAATATCTTTCAGATTTCAGATTCATCCATGTTGTCACAGATGGAAAGATTTCTTTGTTATCCATTCATCTGTTAATGGACACTTAGGTTTTTCCATGTCTTGGCTGTTATGAATAGGTAAAATAAACATGGGAATGGAGATTCTCTTTGGCATACTGATTTTTATATATATCCAGAAGTGGGACCCCGCTGGATTATGTAGTAGTTTTAATTTTAAATTTTTTTTTTTTTTGCTGTTTTCCTCTGGTGGCTGTATTGATACAATCCCAGAAATTGTAATCCTACATTCTCACCAATTCTTGTTATCTTTTGCATTTTATATTAAAAAAAAAATCAAGTCCTGGGCACAGGGGTGCATGCCTGTAATCCCCAGTGACTCAGGAGGCTAAGGCAGGAGGAGAGCCAATTTGAGGCTATTCTCAGCAATTTAGTGAGGCCCTCAGCAATTTAGTTAGACCTAATCTCTCAAAATAAAAAATAAAATGGGCTGGGGATGTAACTCAGTGGTAAAGTGCCCCTTGGTTTAATCACCAGTACCAAAAAGAAAAACAACAGCTAGCCACAGTGGTGCATACCTCTAAACCTAGTGGATTGGGAGGCTGAGGCAGGAGGATCAATAAGTTTAAAACCAACCTCAGCAACTTAGTGAGGACCTAAGCAACTTAGCAAGACCCTGTCTCAAAATAAAAAATAAAAAGGAGTAGGGATTTAGCTCAGTGGTAAAGTGCCTCTGGGTTCAATCCCTGGTACCAAAAACAAACAAACAAAACTTAGTCATCATATAGCCATCCTAATAGGTGTGAGGTGATATTTCACTGTGATTTTGATTTGTATTTCCCTGATAATTACTGATATTGAGTACCTTTCCTGTATCTATTAACTATTTGTATGGCTTCTTTAAAAAAGTGTCTATTCAGGTCCTCTGCCCATTTTTATTTTTTTTATTTTTTAAGAGAGAGGGACAGTGAGAGAGAGAGAAAGAGAGAAAGACAAACTCAATTTTTATTTAGTTTTTCACTTGACCTTCATTGCTCAGACACTTTGCTGTGTACTTAGTGCTAGGGTTTGAGTCCGTGTACTTGCATATGCCAGATAAGCCCTGTAACTGCTGAGCCACTGCTCCAGCCCACCCACCCCCACGCCCCTCCCCGACCATTTTTAAATTGGATTATTTGCTTTTTTTTTTTTTTATTTTTTACCACTGAGTTGCTTGAATTCCTTATATGTTTTGGATATTAACCCTTATCAGAAGTATGGTTTGCAAAAATTTTCTCCTATAAGTTGTTGTTTTATTCTGTTGTTTCCTTTGCTGTGTAGAAGGATTTTAGTTCAATATAGTCTCACTTGTTTTTGCTTTTGGTGCCCTTTTTAAAAAATTATTGCTAAGCCCAATGACAAGGAGCTTCTCCCCTATGTTTTCTTTCAATTTTATGGTTTTAGGTCTTACATTTCAAGTTAACTTTTGTGAGTGGTTAGAGATCTAGTTTAGTTCTTTTGCATGTCGCTTCTAGTTTTCCTAGTATCCATTATTGAAGAGAGACTATCCTTTCCCTCAACCATTTAGTTCATGAAGCCATTGAGTAAGGACAGGGATACTTGAGGAAAGGGGCTGATTCACATCCATAGAGCAAGCCATCTTCTCTGTTGATTATTAAAATCTTCCTTAGCTCAGTGAGCATTTATATTGAACTTAGATATCTTAACCTTTTGAGCCTGTTTGGAATGGTCCATTTACATATATTTTCTTTGAAGCTCCTTTTCCTGACCACCCAGCTAAACCATTAGTTACTGCACATGAAGCATTGTGGGTCTACATATGTGGTCTTTTCTTAGGTAAACTAAACCAGTTGTGGTGTTCAAAGTTATACCAACTGGGGAGATTTCCCTTTAGCACAGTCCTTCAGGGTCATTCCTGAGTGTAGCTTTTCACATCAAGTGGTGCCAGAATGTTGTGCAGAACCATTTGCAAATCAGGTTTATAGTTTTTTTCTTTGATCCAGTGGTCACAGTGCACTCCCAGTGTGGCCATAAGGGCAGACTGAGAGGAAGGAGGAAATTTAGTGGGAGCAGGCATTGTGAAACACTTGCCTCTGAAACTTTCACATGCCTGCAGGACCTGCAGTCCTCTTGATGACAGAGGGCTGCTGTACATAGCCAGTTTTGTAGCTTGGTGAGTCAGACAGCACCCAGTTAATAATAATGGATAGTTCACATGGTAACTTCGTGACCTGTGGTCAAGTGTTTAGTCAAAGCCAAAAACACTTTCTCAAGTATTATTATTTACAGAGGATGGTATAACTTCTCCACAATCCTGAAGTTTTGTACTGTGATTTGCTTACTGGGGCCTACCAAAGGCTTTGTAAAACATCACTGTCTGTTACACACACTTCAGTTACCATCAGACCTGCTGGGTCAAGTGGCCTTCAGGGCAGAACAACCAGTGTTTCCATTCAAAGAAGGATTAGAAATCTGTTTATGCACCCACCCTTATCCATGGGAGATTTTCCCAACAGTTTGGCATCATGTGATGGAAGACATGTAGGGGGCCTATGGGATACCAGTGGTTATGTGTTTTACTCAGAGTTACTATAGTTGTTGTTTTTTGAGGGGTGCGGGGAAGTTACTGGGGATAGAACCAGTAACTTATTTGAGGCAGGGTTTTGCTAAGTTCCCAAGGGACTTTGAACTTAAGATTCTCCTGCGTCAGACTTCCCCATAGCTGGGAATATGCAATGTGGAACAGGCACATGCCACCACCCCCTGCTTGTTAATTTTTATCTTGGCATTTTCCATTTGTATAAATTCGAGTTTGAAATCCACGTTTGGAGTTTGCATTTTATAAGAGGTTAAAAGAAAATAAAAATTTAAAATAAATTTTTGGAAGGAGGATTTGCAAATTAAGAATTTATACATTAAATAGGAAGAACAGGCTTTTTCACTTCTGAAAGAATTATATAGAAATGCATAGGTTTTTTTTTTTTTAAATTTATGGTTGCACAGATGTTATCATTCATTGTTTATCTAGATTTCAGTATGGAAGTGAAGTTAATATTTTACTGAATTTAATTATTATTTCATTTATAGCATAAAATGATTTCAGAGGCCAATTATTTCTTTCTTGAAACTGTTGCTTGAGTTTTTTTTTTTTTTTTTTTTAAATAGAACTGTTGTATGCTGGTACCATCTTATGTATTTTGCTGTTATCTATGCATTTATCTTAAGGTTTATCTACGTTTTATGTTCTAAGAACAAAAGAATTGCTGACTTTTAAGTATGAACCAGTAGATTTATATCGCACAAAAGTATTTCTTGTACTTCTGGTGTATATCTCTAGATGAACAGGAAAGATATTAAACTTTTCAGAAGGAAGCATGTTTTAGTTGTCATTGACATAGCCCTTATGGCTTCAGGAGTCTCAAAACTATCTTGAGTTAATCTAGCTAATTTGAATTCACTATAGAGACATTTTATCTGATTTTTCTCAAAATAGGGGGCTTAAATAACTCTTGAAAAGAGGCTTACCTTTCTATCAAGGAAAAAAAGATAAGATACATGTATAATTGAAAATACAGTTCAATAGAATAAGGCTGAATCAATGAGGCCAAGAAAGAAAATGTTGAGATGAGAACTCTTGAGCCTTCAGAAAGAGGTTTGCTGGGAATAAGAGAAAGAAGTTTCCAGGGGCAAGGAGCTGGGCCTGGTGATGCATGCCCATTGTCCCAGCTACTTGGGAGTCTGAGGTAAGAAGACTAGTTTGAGACTAGCTTGGGTAACATAGTGAGACTCCATCTTTAAAAAAAAGAACGAAAGAAAAGAATTGGCAGGGTAAAACTATGCAGAAGTTAATGCCAAAATAAAATTTGTGGGGCTGGAGCGGTGACTCGGCAGTTTTAGCGCTTGCCTGGCTTGCATGAGTACGCGAGTTCAAACCCCAGCACTACGTACACAACAAAGTGTTCAAGGAATGAAAGTCACATGAAAAACTAAAGATTGGTTTTCTCTCTTCTCTCTCACGTTGTCCCCTCTTTCTTTAAAATAAATAAATATATAAAATTTGTGAAAAATCACAATAGCCTAAAATTACCATTCTCCTAATTCTTAAAACAAACCTTGACTAGTGTGTGTGCTCAGTAAACAAGGATAGAGTTGATGAGATTTCTAAAGTAGCCTCAGTTTGAAAAGTAGATATTGAACAGGAATGACAAAGTGGTTGGAGGATAGGTTACAGTTAGAATTAAACAGTATTATTGAGTATGAAACAACCTAAGAGTAACAAGGCTGTTAACCACATGGGGGTGGAGAAGTGCTAGGTGCAGTGGTGCCCTCCTGTAATCCCAGCCATTCGGGAGGCTGAAACAGAAGATTGCAAGTTTGAGGCCAGCCTCAGCAATTTGTGGAAACTTTGTGTCAAAAAAAAAAAAAAAAAAAAAAAAGGAAGAAAAGAAATAGAAATACAGAAGAGGCCAAATTGGTGAAGATTGGAACTAAGTGAAGTTTGGTTCTTCTAAACAAATAATTATGAAATTCTATCCTAGGTCCCACTAGATAATATGTGTGCACGTGGGTGCATGCATGTGGAGTTTTAAGTGTCCTTGCTGGGTCAACCATTGTTTTTTCTAATATAAAATACAAAATTTAAGATGTTATCCTCTTGCATGCCACTATCCTAACTTCTAGGCTGTCACCTAAATGCCAAAGAACTTATTTTGCTGAAATAGACATTGAATTTCCTCTTTCAGAAGAAGTTCATTTCTAGCTGGGTGCAGTGGCACATACCTATAATCCCAGCTGCTCAGGAGACTGTGAGGCAGGAGGATCGCAACTTCAAGGTCAACCTCAGCAATTTAGCAAGAACCTGACTCAAAATTAAAAACAAACCAAAACAAAAGGTGTATGTGGGGGGGGGGCGGTCCTGGGGATGCAGTTCAGTAGTAGAGTACACCTGAGTTCAATCCCCAGTACCACACACACACACATACACACACACACACACCCTCCATTTCTGTAACCTTTCTTTCTTTCCTATTATTTGCCTTTCTCTCTTGATCTGTTTTTCTACCTATCTATACAAATCATGCTATTTTTTAAATTTTTTTTTATTTTTTAATTTTTTTTTAAAGAGAGAAGGGCAGTGAGAAAGAAATAGACAGAGAAAATCAATTTTTATTGAGTTTTTCACATGGCTTTCTTTGCTCTGACACTTGGTTGTATACATGGATGCTGGGGTTTGAACCCATGTACTTGCACTTGTTGGGCAAGTATTGTAATCACCGAGCCACCACTCCAGCCCCAATTTTATTTTTTTAACATGTATTAATTGTCATAGTGATCGGGTTTAGTGTGCTATTACTGAGAGTGCATATATCATGTAGTGATCAAATACAGGCCTCCTTTATCCACCATCCCCAAACTCTGTTAATCACTCTTCCACATTCAGGCCAACCTCTTTTTAAAGCTTCCATTCTCTTTCACATGTAGAAGCTAATCATGCTTTTATTTTGCACCAGGGAGAGGAAATTCAATCTCAGTATGTTGTGACATGTGCAGGACTTCAATCAGACCGTATTTCAGAGTTGAGTGGCTGCAGTCCTGATCCTCAAATTGTACCATTCCGGGGAGATTACCTGCTCTTGAAGCCAGAAAAATGCTATCTTGTAAAAGGAAATATTTATCCGGTAGGTAACGAAATTTTTCTGCCTTCTCAATCTTCTTTAATTGGTTGTAGTCATAAAAGAAATGAAAACAAAAACTTTTATCTGCCTCAGAAGTAAAAGAGTGTTTGAAGGACTACTTATGCAGGCATTTCCTCTGTTGCTCTTGTGGTTAAATCCCTAAATCTTTATTCTAATATCTTGATCATTAAGTTGTAATTAATTGTCCATAAGTACATGTCTCCAGAAAGCAAGAGTGCACCATGGGAAGTGGTATCAAAAAGGAACCAGATTCTCTCTCCTTTTGGGTGGAGGTAGCAATAATAAGAGAACTTTCCCTTACAGAAATCCCAGATACCAACCATCTTTCTCAGTTTACTGTCTGTAGGTACAGAAAAGGAATGTGGCCACTCCATAGTTCCTGGGAGCAGAGGACAGAAGTGTTTAAATGAAAGTTTGATTTTTTTTCTGTCTGGAACTACCCTGGAAATGAATGAATATCTTAAGGCATATGAGGTTGAACCATATGAAGTTGGTTCAGAATATTTAGCTATTTTATTTTTTAATTCAATGTTTTCGATGTTGCTAAAAACACCAGATTCATCCTCTTCAAACTCATATATTCCCATTCAACCAAAGCCTGTGATATGAATGTGTGGTTTTTTTGTGGGAGTCCTGATTTTACTTGCTAGTCACAGATATATGCCTACTTCTGGAAGGAGGTGATAATCTGAAGTAGGAGAATTCATCTTCCCCCTCCCCTTTATCCACAAAGATGGATAGATGGGACAGAGTGTATTAATGTCAGTAGCATCAGTGTTTACAGGGTGGCATTTCTAAGCAGAAGCATGTTGATAAAAAAGCGTATCCAATAATAGTTCATAATTCAAAAAAAATTTTTTTAAAGAGAGAGAGGGACGTAGAGAAAGAGAGAATCAATTTTATTTAGTTTTTCATGTGGCTTTCATTGCTCCAACACTTAGTGTGTGTGGTGTTGGGCTTCAAACTCATGTCCTTGCACATGCCAGGCAAGTGCCATAACTGCTTAGCCACCGCTCCAGCCCCCCTATAATGTAAATTTAATGCATAGAAGAAAGTGTTTTGTATTACTAGTCAGGTGTTTTTATTTTATAATAAAATAGAATTTGACATGGGGCTAACCATTCTTTGCTGTGTTGAATCTATAGGTCCCGGATATCCGGTTTCCTTTCCTAGGAGTTCACTTCACACCAAGGATGGATGGGAATATTTGGCTAGGGCCTAATGCAGTTCTTGCCTTTAAACGGGAAGGTTACAGACCCTTTGACTTCAGTGCCAGAGATGCTAAGGATATAATTGTCCATAGGTAAAAATTTTACTTTAAAAATAATTTAACCTGGGCACAGTGGTGGGATGCCTAGCTGTTTAAGAGGCTGAGGCAGGAGGATTCAAAATTAAGATCAGCCTGAGTAATTTAGTGAGAGTCTGTCTCAAAATTTTAAAAGTGGTTTGGGAATATAGCTTATGCTTATGTAGCTTACATGAGGCCCTGGGTTCAATCCCCAGTTCTATAAACAAAAAGGAAGGTAAGACCAAAAATCATTCATACACCAAATCTTATATTGATTGCTATGCTTCTAGTTAACTTTGAAAGAGAAGGGGGGAAAAGGGTTATGTCAAAATCAGTAGATGGCTTCCTTAGATAAGATCATTTTAAGCTAGTCACCATTATTTTGTAAGCCACTAGAAGACTTGCTGGTGACCAAAGTGTTTCTTTTTGTGGAAAATTATCAGAACTATTGTGCTGACCTAAGATGCAGATTCTTCTTTACTATATTGTAAGAAGTACTTTCATGAGGTATTTTGTTTGGTCCTTTTAGCAGAGTTCTTTCCAGAAGATTTCATATCAAAATCACTAGAAAATATTTTAAACTGTATGTGGATTTCACCCTCCACAGATTTTGAAACAGAAGGGTTGGGATGGGACTCCTCAGTATATGTACTTGTAACAATACATTGCCTATGCATGCTACACATACAGACATAGGCTCTGCAGAGTCTCACTTGAAAATCCTTTCTAAGTGTCTTACTCTAATCATTACTAGAATATCTTAATGATTAAAGTAGGATAGATGTCTCACTTGTTTAATTCCCAGATTTAAAGACCTACTAATGCCTTTCAGGTGTGTTGAAAGCATGTAGCATTTGCATTAGAAAGCCTTGATGTTGGCAGACTATAGACGCCCAATTTGAAATCAGTAGTCCGTGGGAATTTGAGTTTGGAAGATGTTTCATTCTTTATTTGATGAGGTTTCTGTCTTATATTGGCAAAAAGTTGATTTTAATATGTAGTTTTCCTGACTTTACCTAGGTTTCTGTGGTACCACCCCAAAGAAAAAAGTCTAATAGTTGTGAAGGTGATTTATCATAATAAGAATTCCTTTCTCTTAATAAAGATTTTTTTCCCCAGTGGCCTGATGAAACTGGTGTCCCAAAATTTCTTCTATGGAGTTAATGAAATGTATAAAGCCTGTTTTCTGGGGGCTACAGTAAAACACCTTCAGAAATTCATCCCTGAAATCACTATCAGTGATATACTTAGGTAAGGAAGAGTACAAGGTTTGTAAATTTAGTCCTGACCTAAATTTAGTGTGCTTGAGAGGTAGGCCTGGGTTGGGGATTGGTAAACATACTTTCAGAGTCAACCAGTTGTTCAGTGCATCGTTGTGTGCTGTCTTTCCCAAGAAGTTGCTGAATTCCTTTTGCAGTGTGTGTATTGAGCATTGTTCCATCATGGCCTTTATTGCTGGTACATTTATAATTATTTAGACCTCTCCACAACTCTAAACTGAAACCTCCGTTGCAGCTTTATTTTGATGCCACCTCAGTCTTTGTGTCCACCTGTCACTCATGATAAAAACATCTTGCCTGGACATTTACTCTTGTGATTCCAAAGCCTTTTGGTTTTAATTCTGTAATTCTGTATAAAATAGTTGATCACCATCTAATTAGGTAATAAACACATTAAAGGTGTGTATTTTGATTGGTTCTTAAAACCTTTTAGAAACAAACTCCTAGACCTGACTTCTTATCTTTACTTCTATTTTTTTTTTTAGAGAGAATAAATTTTATTTATTTTTTCATCTGGCTTTTGTTTCTTTGACACTTAGTTGTGTATGTGGTGCTGGGGTTTAAACCCAGATCCTCACGCATGCCAGGCTAGTGCTCCAAATGCTGAGCCACTGCTCCAGCCCCTCTGTACTGTTTTTGTTCTTTCTCAGCCGTTGCTACATATAGGGACTCTACATTCAGGACAGAAGAGGAAAACTCTATGGTAACAATCAATCTAAGCTTTTGCTGCAGGGGTTTAGATAAAGTAAAGGACACACACTTTTTTTTCCCCTTAGATAAAAGGCTTTCTGGACTTGATTCTAAATATCACCCAAGCTTTATTTTTCCTCTTTGGTGATATTTTTAGTATTTTACTTTTTCCCCTGAACAAGCCATTTGTTAGGCCTAATCAGCAGGGTACTTTGAGGTACTCACCCTGCATTTACAGTCTGTCCCTCCGCAACTCTCCAGAGCACCAAATGTCTACCACTCTTTTAGCAGCTGCTGAACTAGCCTTGTATAAAATGTCAACTAGCTTGACTGTGTATCTGGGAAGAGAGCAATAATCATGTCAGCTGTCTCCCTTAGGGGATTGTCCTGGTCTAAATCTGACTCTAATGTATCTTTCTAAGACCAGCCTTTTTGAATCCTTAGAACTATTAAAACCCAGGTAATGTTTTTACTCTTATCTACTTTACCTCCTACTTACCTTCTGAAATGGAAGGGATAAAAATATCAGGGCTTTATTTTCTTATTCCTACTTGTAAATAAAACCTTTTATGTCTTCAGGGGTTTGCTTTAGCAGATTTGTAATGTTTTATATCTAAAAACAGACTGGTCAAATATGGTTTCTGTTACTTCTATGAATATTCCTTGAAAAACATGGTAGGTGAGCATAGTAGATTCTGTGTAGAATCAATTGTGTGAATTTTTTACCCATATTCAGTTATCACTCTTTCATAGATGCCTGAGGCAAACACATTAGATCAGTGGATTTCGTATGGTAGAGCTGGACTTGGAGGTTACGGGTATTACTGACTCCTGTCTTTGGGTATAAGGGTATGAATTTCAGTTACCAGCCTCACTGGCATGAAATAGAAAAGAGCACACAACACTGTAGGCAGGTGCATTTGGGGACAAATTCAACTCAATCATGGATAAGTTCCTCATCAGAGATAGATGCTGAACACATTCAGCAATTTCTTTGTTCCTTCTGTTGATTCCTATAGATATTAAATGCAGGAAACTATCAATAACAAAAAGGAAGTTGAGAACATATGTTTGATACCATTTTATACAGGACTAAAAACAAGCATAACAGTACATATATTGTTTGTGGATTACACATACACTGTGAAAATAAAAACAAGCATGGGATTAATAAATGACTAATTCAGGAGAATGGGTGGCTTATTATCAATGGGTTTTAACAAAGTATAACTCATATATTCATCTCCCAAAACAAAGTGTAGAACATTTAGGGACTTGTATTTTAACTGCAACTCAAGTGCTGGGTGGCTTATCTCGGGGGAGGAAAAGAACAGGATCCTGAGAGTACCACAGGGACTTCTGTTGTTTCTGTAATGCTTCAGTTCTTAAGTTAATTGGTAAGAAAATAAGTGTCCACTATGTTGTTTGCTAGACCTTGTTATATGCCTGAAATATTAAATAATAAATAATAATAATAATATCATCAACAGACTTTTCTGTAGCTTGAAGCCCCAAGTCCTGCCTTATCTTTTTCTTATTATAACTCAGCGTATTGAAACCATAAATTCCCTATCAGTATTGTGTCATAAGCATATCAGGCGGTTTAAAATAGTAAAAGCTAATAGCAGCAACACTTAAAGTGGGGTATGTTGCCCAGGGATTATGTTCTTAACTTTCAGCAGTTACCAAAGGGCATTCATCTTGACTTCTCATCGCCTAGCCAGAGCATTTTAGGCAGTCGTTCACTACTAAATATTAGATTGAAATTTAAAGTTATTATCAGGCAATTATGCATTTGGCATACAAGCTTCTCATTGTTAGATAATGGCCTGTCTCCTATGCTCTTAATTTTAGCTCTAAACTCTTTTAATTCATTCTGTGACTGATTTTTGCTAATCTAGCAGTGGTTTATAACTGTTACCACTGTAAGGCTATAAAAAACAAAGACATACATACCATGATTCTCCCTTTTTCCTATGTCATTTTGGAAACTAACTTATTGGGGCACTCTAGAGTAAATTTTCAAGTGAGAATATTTTTTATCTTGAGTGATAACTAGACTATACTATGCCATTGTGAAAGACAAAGGCAAAACATTCATACAGTAAAGTGCTAATGATGTAACATGAGTTTTTCTATCTTGATGTAAATGACGTTTTGGGCCAAATAATTCTTTGTTGTAGGGGAGCTTTCCATTCCTTATAAAGTATTTAACATAACCCTGGCCTCTATCCATTCTCCTAATTGTAACAACCTAAAATGTCTTCAGACGTTGCCAATCTTACCTACAAGGCAAAATATTCCTTGGTTGAGAGCCATTAGTCTATAGAGAATTTGGTAACCCTCACACTATAAAATACTGAGAGAAAGTAGAATAAACATCCTCAAAATACATATACCTGAGATTGCAGGAAAATAAGAGTTATCCCAGGAGCAAAAATAAAGAAGAAGTTGAAAATACCTATACTGAAAGGAGTTAGTACTGATACTGACCTGGAGATTTGCTGATTTTAATAACTAAAGGGCTTGAGTTAGATTTTTAATTGACATGTGATTCACATACAATAAAATATGAAGATCTTAAGTTCTCAATGAATTCATTACCCAAAACAAGATGTAATACATTAGGGACTTGTATTTTAACTGCAACTCAAGTGCTGAAAAGATAGAAAGTTGGAACTGAGACTTAAGGATAAGCCAGGAACCCCTTTTTTTTTTTATTCTTAAAATTTTTTGAGGGGCTGGAGCGGTGGCTCAGTGGTTACAGCGCTTGCCCAGCATGCGCAAGTACACGGGTTTAAACCCCAGCACCCGTGTACACAACTAAGTGTCAGAGCCACGAAAGCCATGTAAAATACTCAAAAAAAATTGATTCTCTCTCTCTCTCTCTCTCTGTCCTGTCTTTAAAAATATTTTTTTGAGGAGTTGTGTTGTTGTACAATTATAAATCCATATGTAGTAACAATACGATATGCTTCTGATCCTAACCCCCACATCACCCATATCCTAGTCTTTTTAGGAACTCCTTTTTATTTTATCTTATTTTTTTGGTACTGAGGATTAAACCCAGAGGCACTTAACCACTGAGCCAAATCCCCAGCCCTTTTTATATGTTATTTTGAGACAGAGCCTTGCTATGTTGCTTATGGCCTCAGCCTACTTACCCAATGGGATTACAGGCATGTGCCATCGTGCTTGTCTAAGCCAGAATCTCTTGGAGGACCACACTCTTAGTGAAAAGAAAACCTAGAAAAAGTTATTCCCCTTGGCACTAAAGTGTTAAGGAATTTTGTCTGTCTTGGTCTTGAGGATGGGGAGTAGCAGGTTGAATGTATATCACTAGCTTTGTTCAGGAATCATAACCTGAGAAAGTATCTTAAAAAATGGACTTGTTCAGATTCTATTTCACCCTGGTTCTTTACCTTCCTTCCTCTCTCTCTCACACACAATATAAAACCTAAGCCTTTTTCCTAGTCCCCTTCCTCTATCCTGCAGGTCACCCTTCTGTTTTCATGAGATTCACAACATATTTTTCCCTCTCTTTTTCTCTCTAGTTTTGACATATGAGAGAAAACTTGTACAACCCTTGACTTACTGAGTTTGACTTATTCAATTTAAGATTTTATGTGTATTTGGGGCTGGAGCAGTGGTTTGGTGGTTACGGCGCTTGCCTGGCATGCACAAGTACACGGGTTCAAACCCTAGCAACCCATGTACACAACTAAGTGTCAGAGCAGCGAAAGCCATGTGAAAAACTCAATAAAAACTGATTCTCTCTCTGTCTCTCTCTCACACACTGTCCTCTCTTTAAAAAAAAAAAGATTTTATGGGTATTCTACATCTGCGATGATGGCACAAAATGGGTCAAAAATATATTTATGTGCTGGGGAAATGCTTATTGAAAGATGGATAATTTATATCAGATAAGATAAAATATACTTTAAGGCAAAATATTTTAAGAATAAGGAATTAAATATTAATGCTATAAAGAAAGTATATTAGAGATAATATTAGAAGTAAATTTGTTGCATATAATATCATAGCTGTGAAATTCAGAGACAAAAACTGACACAATTAAAAGGCAGAAATCAGCAGTTATTCTAGGTAATTTTAAGATGTGTCTGTTGATAAAAGAATAGTTAAGCACATAAAATATTAGAAAATTGAATAATTAAAACACTTATAGGTCCTCTCTGCTCCCATTACAAAATACTTGTATTGTTTGAGCCCTCATAGAACATTTACAAGTTCTCAACAAAATTCTAAAAAATGTGTATAAAGGAGTGAGGGTGAATCAGTGGTTGCTTCTCTAACATATGCAAGGCTCTGGGTTCAATCCCTAGCAATGAAAGAAGAAAAAAGTTGGTCATGGAAAAACAATGTTCAGTTGTCACAATCTAGTTAGGTTGAAGATTAGGAACAAAAATGCATTCCTTGATCAACAGGGAAGGAGAAAGGGAGGGCATGCAGAAGTACTGGGAATAAAATCTACCAAATTATGCTGTATCGATGTACAAATATACACAATGAATCCTGCTTACGTATTGAATTGTAGTGTACTAATTAAAATAATAATAATAGAAGAGAGATCAGAAGAGTAGAGCAAGCAGATTAGGGAGAGGTAGAAAGGGATGGAAAGGAAAGATACTGGGTAATGAGACTGATCAAATTATGTGCATGTACAAACATGGCATAATGAATCCCACTATTAGGTATAATTACAATGCACCAATATAAAAAAATGTTTAAGGCAAAAAACATAGAAACAAATGCTACTCCTACATATATGGAAATTACTTTGGAATTGTTTTCTTTTGCCATACCACCACTTCCAACTTAAATGTACTAATGTGAGCTTGTATTTTTAGATTAGTAGTAGATTCCCACCATGAACTTTATAAAACACTAGATTTTCCTGTTTGGGACTAGCCGAAGACGTCAGGTATTACCTTTCATAGTTGTTTCCCCAGCCTACAATGTAATGCCTGCCATGTGACAATAATCCAGTACAAGACTTCTCAGATGAATGACTGTAATTATATATTCCCCTGTTCTTTCTGGACATACTTAAGTATGTAAAATATATTTTCCCTTTAAATTTAGCTACAAATGTAGCAAAACACATAGCTACAGATAGCACTAACTTAAATGTAGCTAAATTTACAGATAAATTTGTTGAATCATTTATTTTTTCAGTTGT
This sequence comes from Aplodontia rufa, assembly GCA_004027875.1. NCBI lineage: Eukaryota > Metazoa > Chordata > Mammalia > Rodentia > Aplodontiidae > Aplodontia > Aplodontia rufa. The sequence continues at coordinate 54,210 of PVKS010010829.1, forward strand.
TAAAATAGTGTTAAAAGTTAAAAGAATTAGAAGTTAAAAATTTATTTCTTGCCTTATTAAATTCCTACTATGTGCAAAACAATCTAGTCATAGAGATGAGGTGTTGGAGAAGACACTTTTGCATATCAAGACATTTATGGGTTTCAAATTATAATACTTATCTCAAGTTGAAGTATTCAGAGGGAAAAACCTATGTATAATCCTGCTAAGAAAAGCCCTGAAGTTACTTTAAGTGCCAAAACTAAAGTAAGATCTTAAGAAAAGTAGTTTTGGGGCTGGAGCGCTAGCTCAGCAGTTACAGCACTTGCCTGGCATGTGTAAGGATGTTGGTGTGAACCCCAGCACCACATACACAATGAAGTGTTGGAGCAATGAAAGCCACGTGAAAAACTAAGTAAAATTTATTTTTTCTTTCTCTCTCATTGTTCCCCTCTGTCTTTGAAAAGGAAAAAAAGAAAAAGAGAATAAAATTTTTTTATTTTGAGACAGGGTCTTTTTAAATTGCCCTGGCTGGCCTTGAGCTTGTTCTGTCTCAGCCTTCCGGAGTATCTGGGATTGTAGGCATTTGCTACCACACCCACCTGAGAAGCATAGCTTTGATGAATATAAATAAAGTCTGCAGGATGGACTACAAACTGACTGATAGATGGGTAGTTGTCATTGCCCTTAGAAATTTCAGCTTTCGGCGTATTCTTTTTGTGTTCTAATGTATCACATTGTTAAGTGGAAAATTCTTCCAGCTCAAAAATTTCCTATCCACATTCTCTGTAGCATTCTGTAGGGCAGATTACTTACCTTTATCATAGTATCTTTCACCACACATATTTTAATTCTCTATTAATGAGCAGTATCGCTATGTGACTTCAGGCAAGATACTTAATCTCTCGGTTTCTTTGCTGTTAAACATAAACTATCAGCTTCTTAGAGTTGTAAGGATAAATATGACAACTCCTTGCACTTGGTAAACACTTGGAAAATAGTAGCTATTATCATTATCTCTTTTCAGTCAGGTTGAGGTCTGACTCTCTTGTGTTATTCCTTATATCTTCCTCAAGTACTTATCTGAGTTGTCGAATAATCAGAAAAAAAGAAAAAAAGTTTCACATTGTTGCCTAATTTTTTTATCCTAGTGATGTATGTAAGATAACCTTTTTCACACTGAATTTGAGCAGTTTCAAAAGAGGTGCTTTATGACTCTAAAAACATTTCATTCGAATTTCATCTGTAAATTTTCACTATTTTTTTTAAAAAACAGAAGTCTGTGAACTCAAACGGTGTAAAACAGAACTTTAGATATTAAAGACTTACTTTATTAAGATGTGGCTAAATTAATTCTCTTTTTGCTTTTCCTATCATTTCTTTAGTTAACCTGATATTAAAGGTTAAACTGTTAAAAATAAAAGCAAACTATAAATGAGAATTTGTTACCATTTAATTTTTTCTCCATAAATTTTAATAGTGTTCACTCAAAACACAAAAATAAGAGTAGAGAAAGAATGCAAGTGAAAGATGTAATTCTGGTTTTTATTGCTTTATATTAACCAGAAGAGCCTTATTGTTGCCATTGATTTTTATGATAAATTCATTTTATAAATTTAAATAAAAATACATCTATTCCAGTATAAATGGGAATTTATCTGCTACTTTTGGAAAGAACAGATGTTTGTAAGTAACTTACCTATTTGTGCATGTATTTGACAAGCGTTTGTTGCACTGTTATGTAATAGGCATTATGCTCTAGGCTGAGACAGGTCTGCCAGCCTTTGCTAAACAAACCTATTGGGTTTCCACATAATTGTACATTTAGAAGAATGAAGACTTTATTGTTTTAAGAATACTTTGAAAACCATTAACTTACAAAGTGACCTATCTCTATGAATCAGTTAATTACTACTTTTTTGCTTTTACAGAGGTCCAGCTGGAGTAAGAGCCCAAGCCCTGGACAGAGATGGAAATCTGGTAGATGATTTTGTATTTGATGGAGGTGTTGGGGATATTGGAAATCGAATTCTTCATGTGAGAAATGCTCCTTCCCCTGCTGCCACTTCTTCCCTGGCAATTTCTAGAATGATTGCAGATGAAGTGCAGCAAAGATTTGAACTGTAAATAATGAAAAGTGTTAGGTAAGCATTATAACCTCCACATCAGTAACAAGAATGTATTAATTGCATTCTTTAATTATAATTTAAGAAAATGGCTTTAAATCGGGCATGGTGGCACATGCCTGGAATCCTAGTGACTTGAGAGATTGAGGCAGGAGGAGTGCAAGTTTATGACCAGCCTGGGAAATATAGCAAGACCCTGTGTTTAAATAAAAGCCAATAAGTAAAAAAATAGGAAAGGTTAGGGATATGGCTCATCCCTAGTATCGGTCCCCCAAAAAAGAGATAAAGTAAATGGTTTTAAAGTCTCACTCTTAGATGAAAAATAACCATTGAATTATCAAAACAATATAACAGGGGCTGGAGCCATTGCTTAGTGGTTGGAGCACTTGCCTGACATGCATGAGGACCTAGGTTTGAATCCCAGCACCACATGCACATCTGAGTGTCGGAAAAGCGAGGGCCAGATGGATAAATGAATGAAGTTGATTCTCTCTTTCTGTCCCTCTTAAAAAACGAAAACAACCACCCCCCCAAAAAACCAAAAATCGATATAATGTAAATTTTAAAAATTAGCCAGGGCACAGTGGTGCCATACCTATAATTCCAGTAGCTTGGGAGACTGAGGCAAGAGGATTGCAAGTTTGAAGCCAGTGTTAGTATGGACAGTGGGGGAAGAGGAGAGAGAGAGAGAGACAGGGGATAAGAAAAGGTCCATGCTGTTACTTTTTGAATGAAGAAGCAAGGTGCAGTTTTATCTGTCTTGAATCCCTGACTTTGTTAATGATCTGTTCTTACCATCCATGATCAAAGAAGACTTGGTTCTTTTTATTTTGGGGGAGGAGCTGGGTGCAGTGGCAACATCAGTAGTCCCAAGCTGCTTGGGATGCTGAGGTTAAGAGGATCGTTTGAGCCCACGCTGGTGACAACTTAATCAACTTAATGAAGCAATAGTGAAATTTCATCTCAAGAAAAAAGAAGAATCTTTTGGTACAGATGGCATAAAAAATTGATTATCACTTTGGTTTTATAAGCTATTTGTCCTAGAGAAGAAAATATATTATAGTATGCTGTAGATTGCAAAGACAGTCTTTTAATTTTGAAGAGTCACAGAAAAGCTCACATAGTGTAGAGCAGCAGTTTGTATTTGAAAATTAAAATTTTTTGATTTAAAGAAAATACATGAAATTCTACATTTCTAAGTGTTTAAAACAAACAAACTTTTATTATTTCCAGTCTCTTTATAAATTTCTTTATAACTTGTGGTCTGGTATCATCACTAAATCTACACAGTTGTGTATTATGTGTGACTATTGCTACAGTCTTCTGCGGTTGAGAAACTAAAAGCACCTAGAACTGATAGTAATTTGAAGAGCAATTTAGAATCCTGACACTAATGTATAGAACTCTGTAATTTTAAAGAATTATTTATCTCATATCTCTGTCCTTCAATCACACTAAGGTTTTCAAAATGTTGACAGAGATCACTCATTATTCATACCTGTTCAGTTTTTCAGGGCTCCTAAAAACTTTTATGAGGACAATTCTCCATTTTTTATAAATATCTAACTTTGAGGCATTCACTTTTGTAGACCGCGAAAGTGCCTTACATTCATGTGAACTTCATGTGTATGTTAAATTGGTGCCCAGTGCCATATTGTATACTGTATATACTGGCATGGTTTATCTGACTGAATGTTTCTTACAATTTAGAATGTTGGCAAATAGAAATGCAAGAGGGAAAATGTGGCAACCTGACTTGGGAAACAACCACCATTTAGTGAGACATTTTTATCCATTCTCTCACATGTGTTATCTCAGGACTAATCTTCCACTCTTCATTTTTCTTACTTTTTACCTCTCCAAAGTTGCTTGATGGAAGAGTGGGAAGGATGTACATGTTGGTTGATAGGAAACACTTTTCTGTTTTTTTCCTTTTCCCTTCACTTCAACTGTTGTTGATTACATTGATTGAGCTACCTCATCCATTAATTGGAAAGACTACACATCATCAGCTCCAGTTCAAAAAGCAGCCCATCCCAGGTAAATAGTCTAGGCAGTTATTCAACAGTGGGATGAGCATATTGAGAGCATTCAGAAGTCACTGAAAGAAGAAATAACCCCTCATGGTTCATCATAACAACTGGTTCCTTTAAGAAATGCAGTACACAGGATACTTTTCTATACTGTTAAAAGACTCCTAAGACATGGAAAATATTCTCTATTTCATCAGCAGTGAGATTGCATATACACTAATCTGTGAAAGGCTGAAATTACAAAAGTAACTGTCCTAATTTAAGCAATCCTCATTCCATTTGGGTCTGTACTATACCCCCAAAAAATAAAAGTGGAAAATTTGTTGAAAAAAAAATTGAACATGTAGGTTATTCTGTTTGTAGAACATTCGATATTTGTTAATAGGATTTTGTTGTTCAACACTGATATAATATTTAAGAATTTTGTGTCTGAGAGAAGAAAATGTATATTAGAATAAAAATATTTTAATGAGCCTTGGTGTTGTGGAGACCCATTTTTTTTTT
>PVKS010010830.1:0-24944 GCA_004027875.1 Aplodontia rufa
TTGAAAAGGAGGGAACTCTCCCAAACACTTTCTATGAAGCAACCATAACTCCGATACCAAAACCCAACAAGGATACATCAAAAAAAGAAAAGTACAGATCAATATCTCTGATGAACCTGGATGCAAAAATCCTTAATAAAGTCCTAGCAAACTGTATTCAAAAATTTATCAAGAAGATAATCCATCATGATCAAGTGGGCTTCATCCCAGGTATGCAGGGCTGGTTCAACATACACAAAACAATTAACGTAATTCACCACTTAAACACCATCAAAGATAAAAACCATATGATCATCTCAATCAATGCACAAAAGGCCCTTGATGAAATCTAGCACATTTTTATGCTCAAAACTCTAGAGAAGGTAGGGATCAAAGGATCATTTCTGAACTATGTAAAGGCTAGGTATGCTAAACCCTCAGCTAGTGTAACACTAAACGGAGAAAAGCTGAAAGCATTTCCACTAAAATCGGGAACAAGACAACGTTGTCCGCTCTCACCACTTTTATTCAATATTGTTCTTGAGACCCTAGCTGGAGCACTTAGGCAAGTGAAAGAAATCAAAAGGAAAAAAATAGGAAGAGAGGAAGTCAACCTCTCCATTTTTTGCTGACGACATGATCCTGTATCTGGAAGATCCAAAAAACTTCATCACTAAACTGCTTGAACTTATAAACAGATTTAGCAAAGTAGCAGGCTACAAGATCAACACCCACAAATCAATAGTTTTCCTATACACTAATAATAATAGGATTGATGAAGAAGTCAGGAAATCAGTCTGATTCACAGTATCTTTGAAAAGAATAAAATACTTGGGAATTAACCTTACAAAGGAAATCAAAGATCTCCACAATGAAAATTATCAGACATTGAAGAATGAAATTCAAGATGACCTAAGAAGATGGAAAGATGTTCCATGCTTTTGGTTAGGCAACATTAATAAAAATGGCCATTCTGCCAAAAGCTCTATATAGATTTAATTCAATCCCTATTAAGATACCAATGTCATTTTTTACAGACATAGAAAAAGCAATTCTCATTCATTTGGAACAATAAGAAGCCTAGAATTGCCAAATCATTACTAAGCAAGAAAGATCAAACAGACAGTTTTGCCATTCCAGATCTAAAACTATACTGTAGAGGTGTAGTAACAAAGACAGCATGGTATTGGTATCAAGATAGGAAAGAAGACCAATGGAATAGAAGACCCTGAAACAAACCCACACATCTTTAAACATCTGATTTTTGACAAAGGGGGACAAAATATTACGTGGAGGAGAGACAGCCTTTTCAACAAATGGTGCTGGACAAACTGCACAGCCACTTGCAGAAAGTTGAAATTAGACCCATATCTTTTTCTTCTTGCACGAGAATCAAAGTGGATCAAGGAGCTAGGAATTAAACCAGCTACATTGCAATTGATGGAAGACAAATTAGGTCCAACCCTTCAGCATTTGGGAGTATGCAAAGACTCTCAACATGTCTCTTAAAGTGAAGGAACTAAAGTCAAAAATCAGTGATTGGGATGCCATAAAGCTAAAAAGCTTTTGCTCTGCCAAGGAACTATTCAAAACAGTCAAGAGGTTTCGTACAGAATTGGAGAGTATCCTCTGACAGGGGCCTCATAACCGGAATCTACAAAATCCTCAAAAACCTCAACTTCAAAACCCCAAAAAACCCAATCAATAAATGGGCCAAAGAGCTAAATAGAAACTTCTCGACAGAGGACATTGATCAAGCCAATAAATACATGAGAAAGTGCTCTAAATCACTAGTAATCAGAGAAATGCAAATGAAAGCTATATTAATATATTAGCTCACACTAGTCAGATTGGCAAAAATGAAGAAAATAAACAATAATAGATGTTGGAGGGGTTGTGGAGAGATAGGCACAATAGCACACTGTTGGTGGAACTGCAGACCGGTACAACCCCTCTGGAAATCAGTGTGGAGAATCCTCAAAAATCTAGGGATGAGCCCACCATACAACCTTGCTATTCCTGTCCTGGGTATTTTTCCAGGGGATTTAGAATCAGCACATTATAGTGACACAGGAATATCTATGTTCATAGCAGCTCAATTTTCAATAGCTAAATTATGGAAACAAGCCAGATGTCCCTCACTGGATGAATGGATCCAAAAACTGTGGTACATATATACGATGGAGTTCTATTCAGCAATTAGAAACAGTGATATTGCAGCCTTTGAAGGTAAATGGATGGCTATGGAAGAAATTATGCTGAGTGAAATTAGCATAACCCAGAGAACCAAGGGTCAAATGTCTCCACTCATCTGTGGAGGCTGGAGGTAGACCCTGGCCATTGAGAAAGGAGGTCAGTTCTCATGTTTTAAATCTGGATAAGATGTAATGACATACAACCTAAGGCATTCATAGAGATGTATTGGGAAAGAGTGGTGGAGGGATAAGGGTGGGTAATTGGTTGGGGGCTCTTTGGGGTAAATCTAATATTCAGAATTTGTATATATCATATCATTTTGTGAGAAGCTTGTTTGATTGTTCAACACATATCTGGATAAAAACTTTTTTGAGTTCTTTGTAAATTTTGCATATTAGTCCCCTGTAGGAGGAATCAAAGGCCATGATTATCTCCAGTTTTATAAGTTATTTCTCCACAATTTTGACCAATTTCTTGGCTGAGCAGAAGCTTTTTTAATTTAATGGAATCCCACTCATTGATTTTTGTCTTCACTTCTTTTGCTTTAGGAGTCTTGTTGAGAAAGTCTTTGCCTGCTTCCAAATGTTGCAGTGTTGGTTCTAATTTTTCTTCTAGTGGTTGTATGATACCTTGTTTGATCCCTAGGTCCTTGATGCATTTTGATTTAATTTTTATGCAAGAAGAGAATTATGGCTCTAATTTCAACTTCCTGCAAATGCCTGTCCTGGTTTTTCTACCACCGTTTGTTGAATAGGCTGTCTCTTTTCCATGTTATATTTTGACTCCCCTTTTCAAATATCAGATGGTTAAAGATTTGTGGGTTCATCTCAGAGTCATTTATTTTGTTTCATTTGCTCTTCATTCCTTTTTTGATACCAGTACCATGCTGTTTTTGTTACTACAGCTCTTTAGTATAATTTTAGATCTGCTATTGCAAATCCATCTGTTTCGTCTTTCTTGATCAGCAATGTTTTTGCTATTCTGGGTTTCTTGTTCTTCCAAACAAATTTGAGAATTGCTTTTTCTACATCTGTAAAGAATGACCTTTATATCATGATGGGGATTGCATTGAATGTATATAGTGCTTTTGGCAGAATGGCCATTTTAATTATGTTAATCCTGCCTAACCAAGAACATGGAATGTCTTTCTATCTTTTCAGGTCTTCTTCAATTTCTTTCTTCAGTGTTCCATAACTTTCATTGTAGAGGTCTTTGACTTCCCTTATTAGATTAGTTCTCAAGTATTTTAGTCTTTTGAGGATATTGTGAATGGGACCAAATTCCGTATTTCTTCTGCTCTATTATTGTTAGTGTACAGGAAAGCTATTGATTTATGATATTGTAGCCTTCCCCTTTGTTAAACCTGTTTATAAGTTCAGGTACTTTTCTGGTGGTGTTTTTTGAATCTTGCAGATATAGGATCATGTTGTTTGCCCAAAGGGTCTTACTCTCTTCCTGTTCCTATCCATTTGATTTCTTTAGCTTGTCTGATTGCCCCAGTTAGGGTCTCAAGAATTTTATTGAATGAAAGTGGTGAGAGCAGGCAGCCTTGTCTTGTTCCTGAGTTTAGTGGAAATGCTTTCAGCTTTTCTCTGTTAAGTATACTTGCTGAGGGTTTGTCTTATATGGCATTTACATAGTTAAGATATGATACTTTGATCCCTATCTTATCTAGAGTTTTGAGCATAAATGGGTGCTAAATTTTATCAGCCTATTTTGTCAATTGAGATGATCATGTTTTATTTCTTTAATTTTGTTTAAGTGATGAATCATATTTATTGGTTTGTGTATGTTGAACCAGGCTTGCATGCTTGGAATGAAGCCCACTTGATTGTGGTGAATTATCTTCCTGTCATGTTTTTGCATGCAGTTTGCTAGAAACTTATTAAGCATTTTTGTGTCAGAGTTCATCAGGCGTATTAGTCTGTAGTCTTTTTTTAATGTGTCTTTGATGGGTATTGGTATCAGAGTTATGATTGCCTCATAAAAAGTGTTTTGGAGAGGTCCTTCCTTTTCAATTTTTTGGAATAGCTTAATACGAAAATTTGTTTTCTCCTCTGCATAGGTGCCATAAAACTCAGTGGGGATACCATCAGTTCCTGGGCTTTTCTTCTTTGGAAGGCTTTTAATTGCTGTACAAATATCAGTGCCTGTTATTGGGGTGTTTAGGATTTCAATATCTTCCTTGGTCAATTTGGGGATGTTGTATGTATGTAGATGTTTGCCCGTGTTTTCCAGATTATCTACTTTAGACGAGTATCGTTTTTCAAAATATGTTCTTATAATTCAATGGATTTCCATGGGGTCAGTGTTGATCACTGTCTTTTCATTGGTGATTTTTGATTTGCTTCATTTTCCTCCTCCTCGTAGTGAGATTGACTAAGGGCCTGTCAATTTTATTTAGTTTTTTGAAGAAGCAGCTCTTTCTTTCATCGAGTCTTCTTATTTTTTTGTTCTCAATTTCATTGATTTTAGCTCTGATCTTGATTATTTCCTGTCTTCTGCTGGCTTTGGGATTAGATTGTTGTTCTTTTTCTAGGAATTTGAGGTGGAGCATAAGTTTATGTATTTTGGATCTCTACTGATTATTAATGTGGGCACTCAGTGCTATAAATTTTCTCCATAGGAATGCTTGTATGCTGTCCCAGAAGGTTGGATATATTGTGTCTTCATTCTCATTCTCTTCAAAAGAATTTCTTGATTTCTGGTCTCATGTCTTCTTGGATCCATCCTTCATTTAATAGGGTGTTATTCAATGTCCATGTACATGTTTGTTTTTGTTACAGTTTTTGCTGTTAATTGGTAGGGTCATGGCATCATGGTGTGATAGGGTACATGGAATAATATCTACTTTTTAGTATTTGATAAGATTTCCTCTGTGAGCTAGAATTTGATCTGTTTTGGAGAAGGATCCATGTACTGCTGAGAAGGTATTTTCTGCCAGTTTGGTGTGGAATGTTCTGTAGATGTCTGTTAAGTCCGTTTGATTTATGGTGTTGTTTAGGCTGGAGATCTCTTTATTGTGTTTTTGCTTTGATGATCTGTCTATTGTTGATAGAAGAGTGTTGAAGTCTCACAGTTTTATTATGTTGAGGTCCACAAGTTGTTTTATGTCAGGGAGTTATTTATTCACCTAGTTGGGAGCATTGATGTTTGGAGAATATATACTTTCTATGGTTATATCTTCCTCTTCTATTTTTCACTTTACTCAGAGTAGTGGCCTTCTTTACTTGTTCTGATTAGTTTATGTTTGAAATCTACTTTGTTGGTTATAAGTATTGCAACCCCAGCTTGCTTTGTTTGGCAGTGTGCATGGTAGATTTATTTTTTCCATTCTTTCACCTGTAATCTGTGGATATCATTGGATATAAAGTGGTTCTCTTGAAAGCAGCATACTGTTGGATTTTGCTTTTTGATCTAATCTGCTAATCTCTGTCTTTGGATTGGTACATTGATACCATTCACATTCATTGTTAGAATAGTTGCGTGGTTGTCATCCATAGTCACTGTGTTTTATTAGTAAGTTCTGTGTTGTCTTGATTGTCTATTGATAGCATGTATATTTATTGAATTTCCTTAGTTTGTGGGTTTTGAGTAGTGTTTGCTTGTTATTCTTTCTGGAATTTATGTTTGAGGATTCTTCATAATGCTGATTTTCTGTTCATGAATTCTGTAAGTTTGCTCTTATCATGAAGAGTTTTTATTTTGCCATCAAATTTGAAGCTGAGTTTTTGTGGGTTTAGTATTCCTGCCTGCATGTTTTGGTTACAGAGCATTGAAAGATCTCCTTCCAGGATCTAATTGCTTCTAGAGTCTGAGTCAAAAGTCAGAAGTGATTCTTAATTGGGTTGCCTCTGAATGTGATTTGGCATTCCACCCTTGCAGTTTTTAATATGCTGTCCTTGATTTCCGTATTGTACATTTTGAATATGATGTGTCTTGGTGAGCTTTTCATTTGATTGGGCCTACTGGGTATCCTATAAGCTTCGTGAATGAGTATATCCGACTCTAATTTCATATGGGAAATTTTTTTCTTTAGTATTGCATTGTGAATGTTCTTTATACCATTCGTTTGTGTTTTGATTTTTCCATGTATTCCCATTACTCTTAGATTGTTTCTACTGATTTCATACCAGAAGTTTTGACAATCTTGCTCATGTTTTTTGAGTTTTTTTCTTCTTTGCCATCTGTATGCTCAGATTTACTTAGTTTGTTCTCATTATAAGAAGTTCTTTCTTTAAGAGCTGAGGTTCTGTTTTCTATAGAAATTAGTCTATTATTAAATTCTTCCATGGGTCCTCTGATGTGATTGGCTGTAGATTTTATCTCTTTTACTTCCTTTTTTGGTGTGTCTATTTCTTTGATAATAGTTTTTCATCCCTTGAGTTTTCTTACTTAGTCTTTTCATTATATCTTCTTTTACTTCATTGTTCTTTTTAGTTATCAAATCATTGATCATTTGTTGTAGATTTTAATTCCATTCCCTGACCATGGATGGGCTCTTTGCTAGGGGAGTTTTTGGTTTGAGGTGAACCTGTTGTAGTTTGATTCTTCGTCTTTGAAAAGTTTCTTCTGGATCTTTGGATTGGAATTCCCTGTTTAGAGCCTAGACAAGTCTCTGGGTTCTTCCCTCCTACAGATTAAGGGTTGTGTCAGACATCACCTCTCTGATGACCACCACTTTCTTCCAGAAAGGTGTTTCTGCCTGGAGACTTGTTTTGTTGCACCTTTCAGATCTGTATTTCAGGAGTGAGACTTGGCACCTGGTGGGATTGCTGAGCAGCCCATTGTGTTGTTGAAGCTAAGCAGTAGAGGAGCTTCATTGGGTGCTAGGATCCCAGAGGTGTGTGGCAGGCTGGAGCAGACCAACATATGTACTGTGATGGGTCTTGCGATCCCTAATGGTGGGATGGGCCCATTATATCTGGACTTGGTGGGTGTGTGTGATGACTGGGTGGTGTCTGGGTGTGGGGACCTTCAGGTTGCCTGGCACACCTTCCGGGAAGGAGCTGGAGTCCTGAGCATGCATGGATGCGAGGTAGGGTCTGAGCTCGGGCTTCTTCTCTCTCCTTTAATTGAAGGAAATTCTTGGCCTGAGATCTCTATCTGCTTGTTCATCTTTGGGTTTTTGCTGTTGTATTGGGAGTTTTGTCCCATCCCTTAGTTGGGTTGGAGTAATGTCAGGAAAGTTGAGTTCAGAAGCCAAATCTCTATTCTGTGAATTGTTAGTGTTCCACAAGATTTCCAGCTCCTCATGAGATCATTATAAGATCATTCATATAAGAAACCAATGCATATGATGAATGGTATTAAATTGGGTATTCAGTACCAACTATATCTATTTTAGTATTAAATTCCACCTTTGAAACAAATGGTAGTGTTAGCCATTCCTTTCAGGAGTAATAGAATTAAACCATCACCTATGTCAGGCTTCAAAGCATACGTTTGTTATTGAGTTTGGCTTTCACAGTGGTATGGGTACAAAGCGTTAATGATGGCAGGAGGGTTGAATGATATCAACTAATTAGAAGCCTGAGGGAGAAGAGGATATAAGAGGAAGTTAGAGAGGAGGTTGTAATATCCAAGCGTGAACAGAGAAAGAAGAGGAGGGGAAAGATTTGCTGGGGGAAAAAACCAAAACCAAGACAAACAAAAATATGGAGGGAGAAGAGACAGAGGTACCAAAAGTAGAGGAAGGGTGAAGGAGATATTAATAGATTTTGGGCAATACCATAAGAAAGGGTAGAAGCAAGTGCTAGAAAACTTTGCAACTGGTGCATAGTACAATTCAAATACTAAATGTACTGATCAAAATACCAACTCTTAGGTGGCAGGACAAGGATAAACATTTACATTGAAGAAAATGTTCAGGAATGGCGAGAATTCAGAGAAACGAAGGAAAAGGGAAAAAGAGAACAAAAAATAAACAGGAAAACATCTGGAAAAAAACCAACAAAGACAAAGCAAAACCATAAAACAAAACAAGTATAAAAACAAAACAAAGTGAAACCAAAAAAAGAAAAGAAAAGGAAACAAAGAAGAAAAAAACCAAAAGCAACTAATGTGTTTATAGGTCCACGGACCAATCAAGTTCTTTAGGTGGCACACAAATACATGTCACAAACATGAAAAAAATTAAAGATTCTTAATGAAAAATTGGAACTATGATCACTGAGGTTTTCTCTGTACAGTGGTAGCAGATGGTCACTGACTGTCTGAATTTTGTTTGTGGGTCTCTTAGTCTGGAATGAAGAGATCTCAAGTAGACTGAGTGTCTGGCTCAGTCTCCTTGGCTTTCTGGGTGGAGACTTCCCTGAAGAGATCAGTGTAATGAACGCCCTGAGGACTGGCCTTTGCCTGCCTCCCTGGGGATGTGGAACTCAGGGGACTTCTGGCTTTTATGTGCAAGGAGTTGAAAGCATATTAATGCTTCTTCTGCTGGTTACACTCACAGTCCCTCCAGGTTTTCTGAGCTCAACCTGTGATCTGTTTAGTGCTTCTGTCCTACCTTAGCTTATCACGTTAGCCTTCTGGCTGCGAGTGGGGATAGATAGGGCTGAGCAAGGCACCCCTGCACTCCACTAACCCACATCCCCCTCAACAAAGCGAAGACTGGGCCTGTCCCACACTTCCTCATCTGGGTTCAGCCCCAGAAACATGAGTGGCACCTAGTAGAATTGTGGAGAAGCTTGCTCTAAACTGCTGACTCACTCCCGCAGGCCATTTTGTTCTTTAAAACTCCTGATTTTCCCCCTTGGAGGCAGCTGAAAGACACTGTTCTCCATTTACACAGTGGAGGTGTAGTAGGGGTATCTCTTGTTGAATCCAATGCACAGTTCCTAAGAGAACTCAGCTTTTCTGGGGAAGCTCGGATTGTACATTGTTGTTCAACTTATCCCATTCCCTTGCTGATTGGGAGATAAGACATTCATACCTGCTGTGTCCTGGCTGGGCTGGATACAATCCCTGTTTTAGCAAATCTCTGATCCTCCAACAATCTCCCCTTACTAGTGTTGTGTTCTAGTGATAATTTTCCACTAATACACCTCTCTGCAATGGAGGTATCTTGGAGTTTTTTCATGTGGTTCTGGAGCCAAATGAGAGGCAGCCTTCCTGCAGCTCTCCATCTTGGAATCTCACCTCATGGTCTTAATAATCATAGCTTTGGAAGAATGAAGTTATGATGTAAATATTTTACGTGTATGTTCATAGCTTCATGTTTGTCTTCATTTTAGGAAAAGCTTGATAAATTCCTTGAGAGAATTAGGATTTTGATTGGAATTACACTGGTTAATTTCAGCATTACTAGTGTCTTTACAACATTTGACGAATCTCTTGTCTCCTTAAAATTATTTTAATTCAGTCTTTTTATTGTTGTTATTCCATGTCCTCTTCAGCCTCATCTTCCAATTCACTGTTAATCTCTTTGATTATGTTTAGGCTCAGTCTATTTTTCTGTTTAGTGTACTTTTCTGATATCAGTGATTTTATTTCATTTTTGTCTGTTAAAATATTTATCATTTTAAGTGGCACATAATCATTATATGTTTATAGTATACAATGTGTATATACAACATGTATAGTAAGATCAGGATTACAGTATATATCCATACCTCCATCATTTTTCTTTCTTTGTGCTGGGAATATTCAGAATCTCTTTTAGAGGAAATTCTGAAATGTAGAATTAAACGTTTTCAACCGTAGTTACCCATCCATGCTGTAGCATGTTAGAAGTCATTTCTCTTTTCTGTCTGCAACCCTGTGAATCATTCCCTCTCCTACATCATTTTAAGCTTCTGGTAACTTCCACTTAACTCTCCCCTTCTCTGAGATTAACGTTTTTTAGATTCCATATATAAGTTAGAGCATGAGGTAGTTGTCTTTCTATGCCTGATTTATTTCACTTAACGTAGTGTACCCCAGTACTATCCATGTAACCATAAATGATTTAATTCTTTTTTTGGCTGAATAATATTTTGTTGCATATACTATATTTTCTTTATCCTTTCATCTGTCAGTGGTCATGTAAGTAGGTTCCATATTTTGGGTTACTGTGAGTAGTGTTGAAGTAAACATGGAATATAGGTATTTCTTCACTATAGTGATTACCTTTCCTTTTAATGTATGTCCACTAGTGGAATTGCTAGATGTGTATGGTGCTTCTATTTATAGTTTTCTGAGGAACTTCTGGAATCTTTCCCAAAATGGCTTTTTACTGAGATTTCCAGTGTATGAGACCTCCCTATTTTCTGTATCCTCACCAGTATTTTATGTTTTTTTTTCCCCATTGTAGGCATTTGAGCTGGGGTGAGATGATATCTCATTGTGGTTTTGGTTTGCATTTCCCTGATAATTAGTGCCGTGTAGTATTTTTTCATAAACTCATTGGCTATTTGTGTATCTTCTGTTGAAAAATAACGGCTACATTTTAAAAGATCTTTGTCATGATAACATTAAAAATTCTGTCATTCACCCATTCAAAGTGTATAATTTACTTCTTTTTAGTGTTTTCACATGGTTTGACAACCATGTCTAAATCTAATTGTACAACATTTTGTCCTCTCCCAAACAGTCACTTCCTCTTCCTCTTTCACTCCCAGTAATAGGGAACCAATGATCTATTTTCTCTTTCTATGTATATATTTAGTCTGGTCATTCCTATTAATGGAATCAATTTCTATGTACTTGTTACTCTGTTCTTTCACTTATGTTTTCACTGTTCCCTCATGTTGTGGTAAGTATCAGTGCAAATTTTTTGTTTTTATGAATAATATTCCATTTTATGGAAATTCTCCATTTTATCATTCAAACTCCCATTTGTTTATGGACTTTGATATTTTCATATTTTGCCTATTTTGAATCATGGTGCCAACATACAAGTTTTTGTATGAACATATGTTTTCATTTTTTTCTGGAGTGTATTCATAGCAGTGACATTGCTGCATCATTTTGTTTAGTGTTCTTAGAAACTGACAAATTGTTTTTGAAAGTAGGTTCCTGATTTTATTTTCCACCAGCTATGTTTAAGTGTTCCAGTTTCTCCACATTCCTCTTACCTTTTGTCTTCTTGATTATTGCTGTCTTAATGTTGTTCAATAGTGTTTTTTTGTGTCTTTGATTTTCATTTCACTAATAATGATATTGATCATCTTCATATGTGCTTATTGGCCATTTGTACATCTTTTTTGGAACTATATATGTTCAAATCTTTTGCTCATTTTGGGGGTTGTCTTTTTGTTTTTGAGTTGTAATAGCACTTTTTTTTTTTTAAAGAATGTGTGTCCTTTATTTATGTGATTTGTAAATATTTTCTCCCTTTCTTTGGGTTGTTCTTCCACTTTCTTTAGTATCATTTGCAGCTCAAAAAGTTTTAATTTTGATTTAGTCTCCTTAATTTTCTAAGAAATCATTACCTAACCCAAGAACATGAAGGTTTACTTCTTTTCTTTTCTTCAATATGTTTATGGTTTTGGCACTTACAGTTATGTCTGTGATCCATTTTTAGTTAGTTTTTGTATATGATTGAGGTAGGAGTCCATGGACATCCATTTGTCCTAGCACTTTTGTTGAAAAGACTGTTCTATTTCTGTGAGTGTTAACACGTTTGGCAAATTGACTATTAATGTATGTGTTTACTTTTAGAATCTCAGTCTAATTGAGCTTTATGTTCATCCTTATGGGACTACCCAGTTGTCTTGACTACTGTGGCTTTGTAGTAAGTTTAGAAATTGGGAAATGTGAGTCCTCCAATTTTATTCCTTTTAAATGGATGGTTTTAACAATTTTGGATCCATATTCTTTTAATTTTCAAAGTTTTAAACTTTTTGTCATACCTCTTTTTTACCTATATGTGTTATGGTTTATAATTTTTTATTCTTTTTTTTTTAAAGAGAGAGAGAAATAGAGACGATATATGTATATGTGTATATATATATATACACACACACATATATATATGTTTATATGTAATTTTTTTAAAAATTTGGTCTATGTTTTTCTGATACTTAGTTGAGTATGTGGTGCTGGGGTTCAAACCTGGTTCCTTGAACATGCCAGACAATCGCTCTAACTGCTGAGCCACCACTCCAGATCATAGTTTTTTTAATTATGTTTTTCATTCCACAAATTCTTCCATATTGGAGGGAATCATTACACATTCATGAACATGTGGATATTGACAAAGCAAGCCAAGGATGCCAGTTCGTGTTCTCCCTTCTTTGAGTTCTCTCTGATCCCATGTTCCCCTACTTTACCCTCATGGTAGTTTGGCTTTTCATGGATGTCAAAGCTTCCCCCACTGGACTGCTAACCCCCCAACTCCCTCCCTCCCCTCCCTCCCCCCTTTCCCTTCTTCCTCCAGTGTCATAGCAGTGGTTCCCCCTGCTAGTATAAAAATCCACCGATGGTGAGGTTAATATTAGCTTAGCCAAGTTTCAATCTGTTTCTGTTTGTATTCTAGCATACACATATGAGAGAAAACATTTGGCTCTTGAGTCTCTGAGTTTGGGATATTTTGCTCAGTATAATTTTTCCCATCTCTATCCATTTGGCTTCAAATGCCATGATACGTTTCTCTCTAATAGCACAGTAGAATTCCATTGTGTGTGTGTGTGTGTACACACACACTATATATATATATATATATATATATGTGTGTGTATATATATATATATATATATATATATATATATATATATATATATATATATATACATATCACTTAATTTTTGAATCCACTCATCCAGTGAGGGGCATCCGGGTTGGTTCCATAGTTTAGCTAAAGTAAAATTGAGCTGCTATAAAGGTTGATGTAGTTGTGTCTCTGTAGTCTGTCAATTCTAGCTCTTTTGGATGACTATCCAGGAGTGGGATAACTGGGTCATAAGGTGGTTCCAACCCTAGTATTTTGTGGAATCTCCACACTGTTTCCAGAGTGGATACACCAGCCTGCAGTCCCACCAACAGTGTGATAGTGTTCCTCTCTTTCCATAAACACTCCAGTGTCTGTTGTTGTTTATATTCATTATTGCCACTCTGACAGGAATGAATTGGAATCTCTGTGAAGTTTTGATTTGCATCTCTGTGATTGCTAGTGATGTAGAGCATTTTCTCCTATATTTTTTGGCTTTTTGGACTTCCTTCATTGAGCAGTTGCTATTTAATTGTCTAGCCCATTTATTAATAGGATTATTTGTGGTTTTTGTGCTCCGTTTTTTGAATTCTTTGTATATTGTGGATATTAGCCCTCTGTCCAAGGTGTGGCAGGCAAAGATTTTTCTCCTATTCTGTAAGTTTTCTCTTGACACTCTTTACAGTAGCTATGCAGAAGCTTTTTAGTTTAATGGCATCTCACTCATTTATTGTTGGGTTTAAGGCTTGGGTTATGGTAGTCTTGTTAAGGGAAGGTGGTGCTGACTGCTATGTCATGGAGTCTTGATCCTACTTTTTCTTCAAACAGTTGTAAAGTCACTGGTTTAATTTCCAGATCCTTGAACCATTTTGATTTGATTTTTATTCAGGGTGATAGGTAAGGATGCAATTTTGGTTGTCTGCATGTGGCTGTCCAGTTTGTCCAGCACCATTTGTTGAACAGGCCATCCTCCTTCCACACTATGCTTTTGTCCCCTTTATCAAATATTAGATGGTTCAACATTTGGGGATTTGTCTCAGTACATTCTGTTCTATTCCATTGGTCTTCAATTCTGTTTTGATAGCAGTACCACACTGCTTTTGTAACTGTAGCCTTATCATATAATTTCAAGTCCGGAATTTTGACACCTCCTGCTTCCTCTTTCCTGCTTAGTAATGTTTCGGCTATTCTGAGCCTTCTGTTATCCCAGATGAATTTGAGAATTGGTTTTTCTATATCCATGAAGAATGTGATTGGTGTCTTGTTGGGGATTGCTTTGGGTAGCAGGGCCATTTTGATTATATTATTTCTGCATAATCATGAACATGGAATGTTTTTCCATCTACTCAGGTGTTCTGCAATTTCTTTTTTTTTTTTTTTTAACGTTCAATAGTTTTTCCTGTAGAGGTCCTTAATATCCTTTGTTAGATTGATGCCCAAGTATTTTATTCTTTTTGAGGAGATTGTGAATGGGACAGACTTCCTGATTTCTTCTTCAGTGGACTTGTTGCTGGAGTATAGGAAAGCTAATGATTTATCGGTATCGATCTTATAACCAGCCGCTTTGCTGAAATCGTTTATAAGCTCTGGAAGTCTTCTGTTCGAGCATATTGGGTGTTCTAGGTATAGGATCATGTCATCAGCAAATAGAGACATCTTGACTTCCTCTTTTCCTGTTTGAATTTCTTTGATATCCTTCTCTTCTCTGATAACTGTGGCTAGGGTTTCAAGGACTGTGTTTAATAAGAGTGGTGAAAGTGGACATCCTTGTCTTGTTCTTGAATTCAGTGGGAATGCTTTCAGTCTTTCTCTGTTAAGCACAGTGTTGGCTATGTGTTTGTCATAAATGGCTCTTACAGAATTAAAATATCTTCCTTTCATCCTTGTCTTCTCCAGAATTTTGAGCATAAATGGGTGTTGAATTTTAGCAAAGGCCTTTTCTGCATGAATTGAGATGATTATATGATTTTTATTTTTAATTCTGTTTCAGTGGTGAATTACGTGTTGAACCAGCCTTGCATTTCTGGAATAAAGCCCAGTTGATCAGGATGTATTATATTTTTGGTGTATTTTTGGATCCAGATGGGTAGTATTTCATTAAGGATTTTAACATCTATGTTTATCAGTGAAATTGATCTGTAGATCTGTAGTTTTCTTTTCTTGATGTGTCTTTGTTGGGTTTTGTTATTAGAGTTATATTTACTTCATAAAAAGTATTTGGGAGGGTTCCAGTCCTTTCAGTTTCATGGAAAAGCGTGTAGAGGATTGGTGTTAATTTTTCTGTAAAGCACTAGTGTAAATATGCTGTGAATCCATCAGGTCCCAAGCTTTTCTTTTTTGGAAGGCCTTTGATTGCTCTTTCAATTTCGCTACCTGAGATAGGTTGGGTTAGAACTTCAGTGTCCTCCAGTGTTTATTTGGTAACATCATATGTGGCAAGACAGTTGTCCATTTCTTTCAGATTATCAAACTTGGAAAAGTATAAGTTTTCAAAATAAGTTTTGTTATCTTCTGGATTTTGTTTGAGTCATTGTGATATCTGTTTTCATCTTTGATTTTTTGATTTGCTTCACTTCATTCTTTTAGTGAGGTTCGAAGGAGTCTATTGATCTTATTTAATATTTCAAAGAACCAACTGTTTTGTTGTTAATTTATTTATTTTTTGTTCCCAATTTCATTTGATTTCAGCTCTTTTTTTTATTTTTTGTTATTTCCTGTCTTTCATTAGATTTGGGATTGTATTGTTCCTCTTTTTGCAGGGATTTGAATTGGCGCATAAGACTATTTATTTGGGTTCTTCCCTGATTTTTGATGAAGACATTTAGTGTTACAAATTTACTTCTTAAAAATGCTTTCTTACAATCCTAGAGATTTAGATATCTTGTTTCATTATT
Organism: Aplodontia rufa; assembly: GCA_004027875.1. Classification (NCBI taxonomy): domain Eukaryota; kingdom Metazoa; phylum Chordata; class Mammalia; order Rodentia; family Aplodontiidae; genus Aplodontia; species Aplodontia rufa. The sequence goes on from PVKS010010830.1 coordinate 15,700, forward strand.
TATTCTCACTCATTTCAAAGAATTTCTCGATAATCTGTTCTCAATACCTCATTTATCCATTCTTCGTTTAAGAGGGTATTATTCAATTTCCAAGTATTTGAGTAGTTTCTATTGTATTTCTTGTTATTAATTGCTACAATTATAGCTTTGTGTCCTGACAGGATTCATGGGACTATATCAATTTTTTTCAATGTTTGTTAACGTTATCTTTGTGGACTAGGATGTTGTCTGTTTTGAAGAATGATCCGTGAGCTTCTGAGAAGAAGGTAAATTCTGCCATTTGGGGATGGAATATTCTGCAAATATCTTTTAAGTCCAGTTGATTGATAGAGTTGTTTTAGTTAAAGATATCTTTGTTCATTTTTTGCTTTGATAATCTGTTTATTTTTGATAATGGAATATTAAAGTCCCTCAATATTATCGTGTTGAGATCGGTGAGGATTTTAATGGATTTTAATGTGCTTGAGTACTTTTTCCATATATTTGGGATGGCAGTATTGGGGCCCTAAATGTTAGAAATGACCATGTCTTCTTTATTATTTGTTCCTTTTACTATGATATGGTAACCTTCTTTGTCCTTTCTGAGTAGTTTTTGGTAAAAATTAACTTTATCGGTTATAGGATCGCAACACCAGCTTGCTTTTTCGGCTCACAATCCTAGCAGTGATTTTGCAAACATTTCACCCCCAGTCTGTGTCCTTTTTTGATTGTGAGGTGTGTCTCCTGTAGTCAGCATATTGTTGGATTTTGTTTCTTTGTCCAGTAAGCCAATCTTTGTTTTTCAATTGGAGTATTGAGTCCATTCACATTCAGAGGTAGAATAGATATGTGTTTTTGGGTCCCTGGCATTCTGACTACTGCTGTATTTTGTGCCATCTTAGATATCTTTTAGGGAGTTATGTGATTATTATCTTTTTTCTGTTTATGAGCTTCGGAAGTACTTAATTTCTCCATCATATTTAAATCCTAGTTTTGTTGGGTATAGTATTTTTGGCTGAAAAGTGTTTTCTTTCATCCTTGAAAAATATTATTCCATTCTCTCTTGGTGTTTATTGTACGGACTGAGAAATCCACAGTAATCCTTATTTGTCTGCCTGAGAATGAGATGTTGTTGTTTGTCCCTCGCTGCTTTTTGAATTATTACCTAGAATTGTAAAAGTAGTACGGGAACAGATTTCTCTGTTATTTATGTTATATTTCATGTGTCTCAGTGAGTTTCTCATTAGGTTAGGTCTGTTTGGTTTCCTTTAGACATCTTGAATTTGATTTTCTTGATCAGTTCTGATATGGGGCAAATTTTCCTTGGCAATCTCTATCAGCACATTCTTAATCCCCCTTTTTGTTGTTCAATGTTTTCTTCAGTACCAGTTACTCTTATGTTATTTCTTCTCATCTTGTCCAATACTATTTGGAATTTCTGCTCATGTTGCATCAGTTTTTTTTCTTGTCTTTCCTCCTTGCTCTCAACATTGATCAGCCTGTCTTCATTGTCAGATGTTTGTTCTTCAATAACTGACATTGTATTTTCCTCTATGTTTACTGTGCTGTTAGTATCTTACATTGAGCTTTTGATTTGGTTGACAGTGTTTTTCAATTCTAAGAGCTCTGCTACATCTCCTCAGAATGTCTGGCTCTTTATAGATGTGGTCTTTCATCTCCTAAAATTGCTCTTTTATCTCTTTCCTTAAATCTTCTTTTAATTCTTTGAATGAATTACGAATCCCCCGATCATGGAGTCCTTGAATGGTGAGCTGTGGGATTGAGGTAGAGGATTCTTTCCTGTTTTTCTTCATTTTCATTACAGGTAGTTGGGCTTGGGGTCCATCACTGAATAAATTCCCTTGGGGGCTTTATTGATGTAATTGGAGTTTTTCATCTTTTTGGTTAGTTGAGCGTGGTGGCTCCACAATCTTTGAATAATTGTTAACCTTTACATTTTTCAATACTTCAAGAGATAGCAGGTACGAATCAATAATTGCAGCTAATGCATACAACATATGGTGGCATCTGTATCTTTTACATTGTTGATTAACACCTATTAGAGCAATAGAATTATCAGTTTTCTCACTATATTTGGTTAGCAAGTAAACACCCATTTTCAAGTGTGGTGTTCACTTTTGTTTACCAGTACCTCTGTAGGTGAGGAAAAAAAGTCTAGAGAGCAAAGAAATGAGGTTGGAAGGCAATGTTGGAACTTGTGAATTGGGAGATAGAGGTATAAGATATTAGAGATAATGTTGGCTATTTTCCTAAAAGTAAGGTAAAGATTGAAATTGGATGAGAGTGGGTTAATGACTTTGAGGTAGGATGAGAGAGATCAGAATACATTAATACATTTTAGGAATTGACAGTGTAAAGGGAAGAAATGGGTAGTAGAGACTGGGGGGGGGGTCTTTTCAGCCAACTGAAGCTGCACACTAGGTGCTGCATTTGCAGACAACCACATATCAAACCCAACAATATGGACCCTGTAAAGACAGACAAAATTAAACATAGCGCAGTAAAATGCAAACAAACAAATGAACAGGTGAAAAAAAAAAAAACACCTAGGAACAACAATTCCAAAGACAAGGGGAAAAAAATAAAAGGATTTGTGAAGATTGTGAATCATTACTGCCCAGTTTAAAATATACAGTTGGGGGTATGTGTTCATATCTGACTTTTCGGTGGAGTCATTTTTCAGTTGAGTTTTTGGAGGGATTGAGTTTTGGTGATCTCAGCTGCGAGTCAGATTTGCTGGATACCTCCCAGTAATCTTCTCTTGTAGAGGGGTTGCAAATGTTCACCTTCCTTGTTTCCTGTGAGAGGTGTGATTTAGAGTTACCCAGGATGTACTCATTGGCAGTTTAGTGTCTGCCTGCCCAAAATCCTGTCCCACTTCAGCTGGGGTCCTAGGGGCCACTGGAGGTCTTATAGATCCTTGTGTAGACTCTTTTTGTTCCAAGGAGATTGGCCAGCCTGAACTGAGCTCCCCTGAGACTGTTATTGCCCCACTCTTGAGTGTTTTGAGGACCCCACTTTCTCCAAGAGATGATGTGTAGGGCAGTCACAGCCTAGCAAGGGTGGGCAGGCAGGAAAGAGACAGGAGCTCAGCACAACTCGCATCTGTGGAGGTCTCAAATGCAACCACAAGGGGGTGCGGAAGCCCAGTCCCACTTGGAGCTCCCAGGACCTATGGGACCGCTTCTGCTCACAGAATTCAGGGTCTGAAATTAGAGGAAAGCTCTGGTTCCAGGCTACCCCTTCTGTTCATAGGTTGGTTAGGCTGGCACTAGTCTCTGCCCAGCCTGAGAGAGACAGGCAGTACAATATCTGCAATACGTAGTTTCAGCACCTGGAAGCTGATCCCACCCAACCTGTGTAGGTGGTACTGAGCAGAATCCTGATCGTGGACTCTGCCTGCAAATTGGTGTGATCAGGGCTGTATGGGAAGTCTCTGAGCATGAGTTGCTGTACTAGTAGGGAGGGTTCCGCCCGGTCCACACTACCCCCAGGGCAGATAGTCAGAACTTAGGGGACTTGAAGCTGCTCCGGTGTGAGCTCACTGTTTCCATCTCAATCTGGGTTCACCGTTCTCAAAGTGGCTTCCTTACCACTACAGGGAGGGTTTAATATGCCCATCGCTGCCCTGCTTCTCTGCATGGCCAGGTTCAGCATTAATGCCGTCCTTCGATTCCTGCCACCATGGAGTCCTGTGCCCGGCCGCCACCAAGTCTGCCTGTGTTCTTCTGATATCAGTGCTCACTTCTCTGATGTTCTTTATTTGTGTGCACCTCTTTCTTCCCTCAGGGCTAATTCACCAGCCTACCAGCTGGGTTGCGGGAGCTGGAAAATTTTTATGTGGGTGTTGTGTTAGCTCAGTTTGTCCATGACTCAGCATCTCTAAACTTCCTTGTTTGGATACTAATGAATTTAGGGAGAAATTTTGTCATTTATCCACCTCACAGAAAGGTACTTCTCCTACCATTGGCGTCCTGCATTCACGAAGTGATTTTTCGTTCCGCTCTGCTGCTGGTTGCCATCTTCTGAGTGTCCTGATTTTTTTTTATTGGTTCTTTTTCTTCCTTTTTTTATTCATTCTTTTTTTTTTTTTTTTTTGGACACTGGAAATTGAACCCAGTGTTTCACACATGCTTGGCAAACACCCTACCATCTAGCTATACCCTAGTCCTTCATTTATGTTTTTGAGTACCATACACCTATTTAAAAATATTCATCAATATTTTCTACTTTTTGTTTTCAAAGGACTGAATCATTCGCCTAATGTTTTATTTAATTGATTTTTTCCACATTTTATTCATGTAATTGAAAAGTTGGTTTGGAAGCACAATTAGAGTGAAAAGGTCTGTGTTCTTCTATTGTATGTGTGCCCCTTTTCCCCTGATCTTCTGCATTTTGCATTTAGCTTCCCTGGCTTCTGGGACCATTTATTGGTCTTCCTAGACTCATTGGTATGGTTTTGTGAAGTTCTGTTTTATTCACATAAATGATGAGTAGGAGCCTCCTACTACTTCTAGGCTTCAAGGGGTAATACTCTCTCCAGTACTGTAGCTTGTTTTGATCACTCTTGCTTCTCATTCCTCCTGGATGCTGGATTGTTAACTTTCTCTGCCCTTTTCTTGCTCTGGAGGCCTTTAAACTGAGGGTTTTAGCATCACTTACCACTGTGTTGATGCTTTGCTGCGGGTGGACCTACAGGATTATTTGGTGTTTATACTATCATTTGGATCTTTGTTCAGAGCAAAGGGGGTCTCTTGAATCAGGGTACATGGTTCTCTCTAGATAGAACATACTCATGAGTGAATTTTTAGAAACTTGGGTTTATCAGGATTGGAAACCTCAGTGTGGAACAGACCTCTAAGAGATACTGTCTTATATTAAGATAAAAAAATGCTTAGGTGTGGTAACTAGTGGATAATTTAGGATGGGTTTAAATGATTATTCTAGAAAGTGTTGAGTCCGGTAGTCGTGAAAATAGATAAACTGGGCTGATTACCATGCTAATTTTAGTATCTTCAAATTTTGACCTTTACTTTTATTATGCTGCAGCAATGTGTGTGTGTGTGGCACCAGCAAGCTTTATGTTTCTGATTATCTGATTTTATTATAGCTATATTGGTGATGAAAGGACTGGATTTGAAGGTGTATCTAGGAACATTACTGTTAGAACATTCTCAGTTTCAGATAGTCTTTTGTGATACCCTTGGACCCTGAATCTTGTAACTTCTTGTGTCATCCATATAAGATATGAGTTCAAAGTTAATACATAAGCAACTTTTAAGTTTTAAAGATTTCAAAATAGATATTACAGCCTATAAAAGAACTTATGAGAGTGTGTCTGATCTGATATAAGGTAAATGAAACCCTGAGCAGTTATTCTGATAAGCAATGCATGAGGGGTAGCATCAGTTTCTGACCTAGATTGTTACATGCAGGAGGGGTGTAGTGAGCTTACATTATAGTTGTAACAGCTATTGCTTCATATGGTGTTTAAAGAGGGACTCTGTTGTATTAACTCAGCATTTGCCTGTTGTATACCCTCGATGAGTTACTAAACCCATCTGTGTTTCCTCGCCTGTGATACGGGATGATTGTAGTTGTTGTGTTTCCTGAGTGTTAACCAGAAGTGTGTATATATTACTCGACTGGTAGCTGTGGTTGATGTGTGTACTCAGGTAACATTACCTGTTATTACTAACACAGTGAAGAGGGATCAAGAATTCATGAACTCATTTGTAATCATGTATTAAACTACTACTACTTTGTATCATTAATATTATCAACTGGAAGATGGTAACATTTTTGAAGCATTGGGGAACCAGTGTAATTATCAGATATTTGTATTTAATATTTTGTTGTCCAATTCATTTTAAATTATGTGCAGCATTCATAGATGAAACCATAATATTCCTCCACAACAGATGCTTCTCCTTCCTGAGAGTACCCCTGTCACCTTGTAATTTTTTAGTGGCACACATTTCATTTCTTGTTCACTTATGTATTTTTCTTATACATGTAATGCCTTATGGCTTATTGTTTAAACTGGAACATTTTGAGGAGTGACAGGTGATATTATTAAAAATTACTTCAGGATGGGAGGCAGAAGGTAGAGTTCTCCCATACCAGGGTATATGGCTACTGCAGTTAGGTCCCTTTCTAGGGTGCCTGATGAACCTTCCTTTATATATCACTTAAATACTTATGACTGTGTTGGTGATAATAGGTTATCAATAAATGTTTTTGAAAAAAGTTTTCAGTTACCACCTGGACATTGGCATACATACAGTGAATTATTTTTGTTGTTTATGGATTCCTTTAATATGAATAGTTGAAAATGCCCAGATGACTTCTGTGTAAAAATCTAATATGCCTTAACTAGGAGTATCAGGAAGGCAAATGTTTGGCAATGTGTGCAGACAGAGAGTTCCACTGGAACGGGAAGTCAAATGAAGTCAACACTTTTTCCAAATTTTCTTCAGAAATATAAAATAATTTGTGCTTACTCTTCTGTCTTGTTTTTAAAATATGAAACATTATTTAGAACTTTCTCTAATTATAATTATGTGAAATCACCTTGTCCATTATTGTTAGTGTCTTGGGTGTTCTTTCAAAGCCAAAGTCCCCTGGGCATAGCTCAGCTCAGTCATCATTTGCCTGTTTCTCTGGATTTGTTTCATCATTGTGTTTTGTAATTTGACATTATTTTTTGGACTCTAAAATCTTTATCTTTAAGCCCATCAAGGAGGTATGTGGCTGATGTGACCCTTGGGATCTCCTAGGAGTAGGCCTTATATCATGGGTATTAATAATATTCCATGTCTTTTGATATTGTTCCAAGGATTTCAAGTTTAGTTCCTGTCAAGTGTTGCATTTTGTTGAATAGAATACTTTGAGAATTGGTACCCTAAGGGATTGTATCAAACCTTTCTTTAAGTCTGTCTTTTTGTGTCAGACTATCTGCTGGTCCCTCATCTTCTAACAATAAATCATTCATCTCATTTAAGTTACGTTTGACTTTGATTTGCATTTTGTATTTGATTGCTTTATTGATTGGCAGCGATAGGTCATATGGATTGTCAGATACCTTTTATATTTTTGCTGTATTATTTTAAAACTAAAGGAAATTGTGTTGTTACCAAATTATATTTTGAAACTATTCCTTGGTATAGAAACTTTCATTTTTTCTGATATATAGTAATATAAATTAAGGCTTACTTATATTAAATAAACTAGGGTTATTGTAATAATTACTTGAGAGACCACCTTGATGGTGAGGATAAAAACATTTGTAGCCAGGTGATTTCTGCTTGACAAGTTGTGGGGTGTTATTGATTGTGAATAACATGTTAGTCTGGGCAAGGCTTGTGTCTCCTCGTCCAGGAGTACTTGACTAAAGGCACCAAATCTAAGCTGTTTATTAATACTATCAGGAACCAAGGATGATAAACCATATTTATACCCTCCCAAGCAAGGCATTGTTTTTAAAGTCAGGATTAAGTGCTTGTCTTGAGAACATACATATCATTTGATTAGTAGTAGTTTATAATTATGCTCACTGTGGTCATACAGCATTCTAGAAGGAATGATGTATGGATTGAGAACTAATATCCATTTGATATTAAGTAATCAGAGAGATGCAGGTATGCAGTTCAGGTCAACAAATGTGTGTTTAGTTTGCTGTGAGTCAGATACAATCTAGATAGTGGAAAATAAGGATCAGTAATTCACAGTCCTTGTCATCAGGATGTTTACAGCCTCATAAGTGGGGACGTGTACAAATAAAAATGAGGTGTTAAGTGCTGTGGCAAAGCAGCACGCAAGGATCATGGGGTGTAGGTGAGGTACACATGGTCTAGTAGGAGCAGGAGGAAGGCAAGGAAGGATTTCCTTAAGGATCAGATGTCTCTATTTGACATAAAGTTTGAGAAGAAATTAGAGGTCTGGAAAGGGGCAGGGAAGGGTGTAGGGAAGGTATTCAAAGGCTGAGGAACCAGTGAAAGTATAGGGCTGAGAAGCAGAAGGCACATTGTGTTGCAAATTACTGCAAGGATTGACTGGAACATAAAATTGACAGTAGAATTAATAGGACTAGAGGAATAAGATCAGGAAATGTTTAGCAGATTAAGAATCAACAGGGGGCTGGAGTGGTGGCTCGGCCGTTAAGGCACTTGCTGGGCATTTGCAAGTACCTGAGTTCAAACCCCAGCACCACATACACAACGAAGTCTGGGAGCAATGAAAGACACATGAAAGACTAGATAAAAATAGTTCCCCCCCCCTTTCTTTAATAAAAAAAAAATCCTGCTGACAATATTTGGAGGGCATGAAGATAGAAAGGATTAAATGATAGTGACTTCTGGTCTCTGCTTCAGGCAAAGTCAGGGTGGCCTTTAGCCCAAAAGATGCCATTGTTTGTGTTAGGAAAAGGTATGTTTTATTCTGAAAATTTGCCTCCCTTTGCAGGGGGAGCACTGTGTGTGCAGAGCCGAGGGAACACTTCAGCTTCCACTTGCCACTTAGCCTGGAATGTGCACAGTCTAAATAACTATAAGGGACAGTTGTGGGCAAATAGGTGGCTAGTTATTGTTAGTGCAAAAAGATCAGAGTAGAGCTAGGAGGTAGTGAGGAGAGAAATGATTAGTTTCATTTGGAATATGGTAAGTTAGTATTGGAAGAGTCATTTTTTGGGTGGGCATATCAATGAAAAAATGGATATATGATTGTAAATTACTGAGGGATATTGATGATTTAAGGCTGTTTATATGTCCATTATTGAAAAATTTCTAAGTGAATGGCTTTTAAAATTATAGCTACAGTGGTATTTGTATAGTATTTGTCTTTGATTCTCCAAAATGTTTAGCCTGCTTTAGCAAAATTTTATTCCAGGAACCTTTAAAAGAACATTGACAACTCCTTGATAATATTTTGAGGAATAGTCATTATAAATTGGATTGGTAATTTTTTCTCTTTTTGTGCTATGCCTTGCATGACTGAAACCGCTTACCAATAATACCATTGTCTTGATATTCCCGAAGGACAGTCAGACCATTTGAGTACAGAGGCTATATAGACAGATTACAGTGAATTCTAATTATCAGCAGCAAAAAACACAACAACAACAACAACAACAAATAAAAAACCAAAATCAACCCTCTCCAGTACTATTTTACCACAGATAAAACCCTAGGCATTAATATTTATTTTCTTTGTTCTATTTATTTTAGATGAGATAGGAAACCCATCTC
>PVKS010010830.1:25044-51258 GCA_004027875.1 Aplodontia rufa
TTTTTTTTTTTTTGAGGGGATGGCACTAGATAGTGAACCCAGGGTCACTTAACCACTGAACCATATCCCTAGTCCTTTATTTTTTTGAGACAGGGTCTTGATAAGTTGCTGAGGCAGGCCTTGAACTAGCAAATCTCCTGCCTCAGCCTCCTAAGTTACTGGGATTAGAGGCATGAACCAGGTTTGTGTGTATGTATGCATATATATAGCTCTTCCCTTTGGAACTCACTGGGTTCTCTCGTTAGGGCAGTACCTCCATTGGCTTCGGCTTTTAAAGTTCCTCCCACTTCTCAGGCCCTCCACTCTGGGCGCCAGGCTTTGAACACATCAGTTCTCGGGGCACACTCAAGCTGTGTCTGAACTATAGCAGCATGTTTTTCTTTTTTAATTTACTTTCTAATTCTGAAGGGACAAAGCCCCTCAACTTTTTATGTGACATTGTTTTACAGAAAAACGCTGCTAAGAAGTGTCGAAGTGGTGATGAAACAACCCAACAGGAAGAGAAAGCTTAGTATGGACTCCAAAGAGCACTTGGATCAGGATGGATACTCGGTGAGATGTCAGCTCCTGACCCTTTCTCACAGTCTGCGGTCCCTGTTGAAAGGCACTGTGGAATGGTACAGCTCACATAACCATAGTTGAGGGAAATCTTCAGTCACCCAAAACTACTTGCTTCTGGTTGAGTTTTACATATAAATGTTATTAATGTGTGGTACATTTTAAAAGGTAATCTTAATTTAAAGGTGAAAGGAGCCCTTTTCTATAACAACAATGGAGGCAATTGATCAGTGTCAAATAGGGGAATGGAGGCAATCAACTGTAGTTGGTTTTATTAAAGTTTTTCAAGGAATCAATAGGGTGTCTGTCTGTTTGCCTATCATCTATCTATCATCTGTCTGTGGAATTACTTTAAGGAATTAGCTCATGCAGCTATGGGACCAACACATCTAAAATCTGTAGGGCAGGCTGGAGGCCCAGGGAAGTGTTGGCATTGCAGACTTGAGTCCCACATCAGTCAGGAGTCCGAGTTCCTTATTTCTCCAGAACTTCAGTGTTTTCTCTTAATGCCTTCAATTGATTGAATGAGACACACTCACACTATGGAGTGTAATCTGCTTTACTCAAAGTCTAGTTGTTTAGATACTCATCACACCTAAAAATTCCTTTATAGCAACATGTAGACACCTACAAGGTGTAATGTTCATCATGCATCCAGGTCCCTTCCATGCACTTTTTCTTTGTGACACCTTCATTCCTAGGAATTTAAAGGTTGGCAGTGTGACCCAGAGACATCTGTGGTGACTGTTTTTTGGGACAGTGGGAAATGAATAAGCCTTCTCATTTGTGTCTCTCTCATGGGCTCTAATCATTTATTAGGATGTGGGTTTGGGGATCTTCATGTGATATGTGGTTGTACATTTAGACAATATACTTGGTGAAGTGACATAAATGTAGGGCATTCTGTTGTTCAGTGCCAGGTATGGTGCGGTTTGGTAAACTGCAGACATAACATAAGCACTGATCTGGTGTGAGGTTAGTATCAAAATGTTAAGTATAATTTTGTGTCAGGCTTCCGAGCTGTGTCCTTGGGATCAGCCATGCTGGGAGGTGGGGTGATTAGGATAAAGCTGGGTCCAGCTCCCTGGATGGTTGCATCTTCATACCAGAACCAAGTCAGTGCTCCACATGCACTTCAGAGAAGAGCTGGCTGTTTAACAGGTTGCTTGGACCAGACCTGCACAGACTTGCACTTGTCTGATAATAGGCAAGGATGCCATTCTTTTCAGCATCTTTGGTTTGCTGTGTTATACCCTGTAAGGACACAGACTATGAGGCAACCCAGGAATTGATATATTCATTTATTCTTGGTCTCCAGATAGCAGCACCACCATCTCCTGGGGGTTTGTTAGAAGTGCAGATTCCTTGGCCTCAATCCAGAACTGCTGAATCAGATCCTCTTTCTTGAAGGGGCCCATGCAATCTTTGTTTTAATAATCAAGGTGATTCTGATGCCTGCTAGTGTTTGAGAGCCACTCTCCTAGAGTATACCTCTGTGCATCTTGTCTGATACTGGTGCTATATCATAATTCATCACATAATAGTTGCAGATTTTATGCCAATTTTTTTTTGCAAAAAGGTGGGATGCATCCATTATGTGAAGCTTAAAAAAAAAACACCAACCCCCCCCACAAAACCCCAAAGACCAAAAATCAAAAAATGAAAAAAACTTCACTCACTGATCTCTTTCCAGAGTTTTGTTTCCATGCTCTTCAGTGAACATAATCACTTTCAGCTTGAAGCCTTCAGAATAGTTTTTATATTTACCCATAATGAGAAAGAAATGCTTCACACATTAGTATATCACCAGCAGATGGACTGTGCATTTGGCTGTGGTGGGAAGATTCAAGTCTTACCATGTCATGTGACTTACTCGTGGCAGCTGCACCTGCATGTCTACTTTCCTTGTGCCTGTGGCTCTTCCTTGGGTTGAGTGACAACACTGTTAGTACTGTATCACTTTGAACAGACCACACAAATTGGCCTTCAGAAATGTACTGACGTTGTGCATTCACTGAGAATTCTAGGCTCACTCCTCACATGGGCATCCGTTTGACACCAGTGAATACATTGCTGCTCTGTTGAACTATGGGAACAGAGAATTATGCCATGCAAGTATCATGAAGTAAATGGTTATAAACCCATTTCTGGACTGAAAGAATGGGGTATGACGATTATAGGGTAGTAACAGTTGTGTGGTGAAATATGATGAAATTGCTTCTTGCTCCCTCGTTTTTCTTAAATCATTTCAGTTTAACAATTGAGTCTACCTCCTTCTATTTAAAAATATTCTCTGTTTTTTAAATCAGTGTCATTTCTCTTGAAGGTTATATGATTATTATCACTTTCTCTTCTGCTTAGTACAAATCCCAATTTTCTCTTAAAGTCTAACTCAGTTTTTAACTTAATCCTGATGCTTTTCCCATTATTCCTGCCCTACAATGGATTTTTCTGTTTTTGAACTTCAGAAGTACCGAAAGGTGTGGCTTTAGTGTGAGGCACTGCATAGCTGGGTTTATGATAATATGTTAAATGATGTTCATGGTGCCTAATGGTATGCCCAGGCAAATGAAATTTTTGAATTAATAGTAAGAAAATTATTTTTCAAAGGGTCATTTTGCAATTTAAGTTTTGAGGTGTTTGGAGTGTATTATTATTTTAACTATATTCTCATAGGATAATTAAAATGTGCACGTTTAGCAAGAGTTCTACATCACACAGTCACTTTGGGGCCTATTGGTAGTTACAGTGCCTGCACTATTAGTTGAATACAATGATAGTTTAACACTGAGAGCTAGTGCACATCTGAGGCTGTATACACTATGGAGTGGGGTCACTTGTGCTTGAATTTTCCTAGATTCCTGAAAATATCAATGAAATCCTTTGCTTTCTGTGCTCTTCTTCTGATTTTATAAGTGCCGTTTCTGTTCAACAAGTAAAATTACGCTGGTAAATTAAGCATATAAAGCATCCAGCAAATGTGCAGCTAAGAATTCCTAAACATCAGCTTCTGACATAGTAATTTAATATTTTGACTATCCAGTAATTTCTAGATGCTAATAATATCTGTCAGTGAGTCTTCCTGCATTAATATTTTCTAAGTATTTCTGTATAGAATTTTAAAAAAATTATGCTTTTAAAAATACAATCATATGGTTAAAAAAATCAGATACTACAGACAGGTACTGAAATTACACGTAAATTCTCTTTCGCACCCCATCATAATACACTACACCGCCAAGTATTTTTGTAAAGGTGAGAGCACTGTATCTATCATACAGAAAAACAGAAAAGAAAGTTGAGAACGTATGCCTTCTGTTCACATAAGCTCGCACACACACACATCCCAAGTAGGCGTGTAGTCTACCTATTGTTCTGTGTGGATTCTTTTGCAATTATTACATGTTTCTTGGAGATGCAGGCCTTCTCATTACTCTCAGTGCTATACACTGTTCATTCTGTGACCACACCACAATTTATTTAAACAGCGCCCTACTATAAACATCTGGGTTATTTTTATTTTTGTGGTTACACACCACGTTACAACCAGTATTCATATTAATAGATCTTTTTGATATGGGAGTATCTTTGCAGTTGGTTCACAGGTAAAAACTTACCAAAGGGCTGTCTTACTAAAGGGTTAATGCATTTAAAATTTTGATCAGCCTTTCAATGTCATCCTGTAGAGAGGTCACCGTAGTTGGTCTTCTCCCTAGCAGTGACTCTTTCACTGGGGTTTCCATACTCATGTCTTTGTTCCCTCAGTTATCCTGTGCAAGTGAACTTCTATTTCTGGTACAGACTTGAAGAGGGGGTTTTCTTTGCTCCTTTGAGACTCCTTGACATATTATGCCTTTGTACAGCATCCAGCACAAAGATCAGTATCATTTTGGGTGCTCTTTGGTAGCTTCTTCCATGCGCCACCATTAGAATTGACTAGCATAGTGTAGGCAGATGGTAATTGGGGAAAGAGCATTTTTTTACAGTAATTTTGTAGATGTTTAGTATGTATGTGGGTGTTCTGGGAACAAAACCCCCAAACATTATGTAGGCTGAAGTTTTCGAATTTTCTGCATAAAAGTGCAAGTTTAACAAATAAAAAGGAAATTTTATTTGACTTTAAAAGAATAGAATTATGGCCTCTTATTGTATATATAAAATATTTAATACTAAAGATGTTAGTTCCCATTCTTTCTCTTCCTCTGAACCTTTAAAAAGCAGCAAATCTGTGTGTAGACATTGAATTGAGAATTTGGGAGATAGAAATATGAGACATTTTTATTTCTCTAAAGGATGATAATGTCCTGCTAAATTAAAGAGAACTAACTTCTTTAGACTAATGCAGTGTGACCAAACACACAGCACATTAGTGCTCTAAGGTATGTTTACCTTTCAGGGAAAGGTAGATCATTGGGGCCTTGGTCTGACCTTGAATGAAGATGAGTATCTAGGATGTCCATATGTAATGCTTTCTTACTTTGTTGTAACATGTAGCTTTTAAATCTATCCTGGCAATTGCTTTTTGGGAGAATATAACTTATTTAAATAATAACATTTAGGTGCTTCATAACCTTGAGAGAGAAAAAAGTTGAGGGCTCAGAGCAGGGACTGTCCAGGCCAAAGAGACTGCATGAGCAAAGGTGTGGGGTTGGAAGTGAACATAGTGCATGTGGTAGATGGCAAGATTTTAATGACTTTTCTCATTGCAGCAGATATTGTTATTGGCAGTGTTGTAGAATGAGCATAGGTGGGTGTCAGAAGATTGAGTTTTAGTGTTTGGCTCTTTTTCTTATTTGCTTTGCAACCAAAGACAGTCCCTTTACCACTGCGCTCCACTTTGTTGGTAGAACAAGAACCTTAGAGCAGAAGATGTTTGAAGGTCTTTCTGTTTAAAGTTTGGTAATTAATGAGATTGTATGATAACTAGAATAGATCTGAGTGCATGCTTAGTGGTTCTTGGTGACTGAGCTGGGGAAATTGTACTTGATGTGGTAGCCACTGGCCTTGATAACACTGACCTTAACTCTGGTAGAATGTAATAAAATCTCTTTCCTAACATCTTTAAATAGATATTGATAAAATGTTTATGATTATTTTAGTTTCCTATTTTTAAGTGGCATTTAACTTTTTTTGAAAGAGAGAAGGAGAGAGAATGAGAGAATCAGTTTTACTTATTTATTCATCTGGCTTCTGTTCCTTGAACACCTAGTTGAGCAGGGGCTTGAATCCAGGTCCCCACACATGCCAGGCAAGTATTCTAACCATTGGGCAACCACTCCAGCCTGGTATTTAAATTTTTGTCTTGTTATTTATGTGCATGAGACTGATATACTTTTGCAACAGCCAGAAGAATTCTTTTATAGTCAGAGGAACTACTGAAAAGTAGTATTTATGAGGCTACTGTAGATTTTTCAACCTTCGATTTTTGTATATGCTTTAGTAAATACTGCAGGGAGATTCCATTCAGAGACTATAGCTGTATTATCAAGTATTTGAACAAAAAGGAAGCATTTTCTTCTCTGATGACATCCGAATTCCAGTAAAGCAGTAGGAAAAAAATCCCTTAAATTCCTGCATTTTTATCAGAAAGGCTAATTCCTTTTATCTTCAGTTCATATTCCATATTGGATTAGGACAAAAAAGAACTTGAAAAACAAAATCAAACAGGTAAAATTCAAATAGTAGTTTGTTACTGGAGTTATTGAATATGATTCAAGCATTTCATACTAGTTTATGAAACCAGTATGTGTCACCCTCGGGGCAATTGTCAGGTTCTTCTGGGGCAGGGACAGTGAATTCTCAAGGATCCTCTAGAGCTCCAGAGATGTCTGTGTGACAGTGAAGGCAGTGATGGACATTGTAGAAGTGTGAGGAGTTGAAATTCCTTTGTTTTGATTCTATGACTGGAATTCATGAACCACAACATGTAGACATTGATTAATTAGAAATCATCACTGAAACTTGTCATGAAGCACATTGTGGTCAGTGCTATTATTAGGAGGGACAGCACAACTAGCTATGGTTATTCACACCCCCATAATCCTCTCTTCAAAAAGGTTTGAACTTGATGAGTGGGAGCACACAATTGCAAAGACTTATTTTATGTTCCTTCAACTACTATCAGCCCCCTTTTTAGAACATTCTTATTTTTTTCTAAAGCTTTAATTTTAATATTTGAAACTAAAGTTTAAAACTTGGAAAATCACAGTAATGGTTTTATTTTTCTCAATTCATATTGATTTCCTTAAGTGTTCTGTCTGGGAAGATAAAGTGTTCATTTTTCCTTTTGTTTTTGAAAATTCATTCCCTATTAATTAGTAGCATTGTAGATTTATTACCTTTATCAAATAATTAATTAGCCCAGACAGAAGCAAATAGTGTTAAAGTTAGCAGGAACTTTGGAGAACATTTAGTCCAGTGGCTTTATTTTTAACAAATGAGAAGTATCAGGAAGGGTTAGGATTTGACCTCAGAATTTGATCTATCCCCAAATTCAACATTTTTCCTACTGTTTCATGTGATATTAGTTTTCTATTTGAAAGATTATTTAAAAAATAAAGCTGTGGGGGCTGGAGCAGTGGCTCAGTAGTTATGGTGCTTGCCTGGCATGTGTGAGTACACAAGTTCAAACCCTAGCCACAATGAGTCTCAGAGCAATGAAAGCCACATGAAAAACTAAACAAAATTGATTCTGTCTTCCTCTAACTGTCCCTCTCTCTTAAAAAAAAAAAAAGCTGGATGCAGTGGTCTATGTGTATAATACCAGCTACTTCGGAGGTTTGGTCCAAACTGGACAACTTAGTAAGACCTTGTTTCAGAATAAAAATATAAAAGGCCTGGGAGTACAGTGGTAGAGTAGCCCCTGAATAAATCTCCATTACCCTCCCTGAATGAATTCAATATATCATAAGATAAATATACATTTATTTATTCAGCTATTCAAAATTATGACCTTTTGTATGTATGTGTGTGTGTCTATTATCCATAACTTTGATCCATCTAAAGAATATGAAGACCTCGAGAACTTGGGTAATTTGAATCTAGAGTGAAAGGTAAAGTTATTTTTGTGGGGAGTGTTTTTTTCATTCTTGCTAAGCAGAATTTCAATAGCAAATAAGAAAGTGTGAATCAAGTATCATAATCCATTAGCTGAGTGACAGCATGATACATATTTCTTTTTATTTTTCAATGATAACAGTGATTATATAAGTGCTTCAGGGGCTGTTGTGTGAGCACAATCAACTCTTGAATGTTGTTTCTTGTTAACATTTTAGTTTTGCTGTAGAGAGTTTTTTTTTTAATTATGTGAATTTCTTATGTTTTGACTGAATAAAAGTGGATGAAATTGGTATAAAGAGCTACCAAAGAAAATTAGCCCTCATTCAGGAGTTCATCTCATCCAGCAGAATAGGAGTAGATGCGATTGGGTAACTACTGTCCCCACTCCCATTCTGCCCTGGCAGAAGACAGGAAGGCTTGCCATTGGTGGCGTGGCAGCGATAGCTGCAGGGAGCTTGTAGGAAATCCATAATCTCAGGTCTTACTCCATATCTGCTACTCAATATCTGCATTTTAGCAAGATCCCCAGCTGATTTGCATGCATGTTAGAGTGTGAGAGGCATTGACTTACATTTTATCAGGATGCCTCTTTACTAATTGCACAAAGATATCCATCATTAACTTTCCGTGTGACATCTGCCTGGCAGAGAAGTACTGTTCTTGAACACTGCCTTCATGCTTTTATTATTTGTTGAGCTGTACTAGGTGTCAGGCTGTGTTTAGAAGATGAGGGATGGTTAAGACATACTGTGGGCTTTCCGTAAGCTCACCAAAACAGGAGAGATGAATAAAACCAGTGATTATAGTGTAATGTGGTAGGCCTGAAAATAGATTTCTGTAGGGTGTTTCCAGGCATCCACAGGTTCCTAGCTTACCCTGGGCAGAAGAGGGGAAGGGAGAATCACATGAAGCTTCCTGAGTTCAATCTAAAAGAGTAAGTAGGAGAATTTCAGTTTTCTATTGTTGTATAACAAACTGACACACACCTAGCAGCTTAAAGCACTCATTTATTCTTATCACAGTTTATGAGAAGTTCAGGCATGGCTTGCTTAAATGGGTTCATGCTCAGAGTCTCAGGGTGAAATAAGCAGTGGTCTGGCTGGGTTTCAGTTTGGGGTTTGGCATCCTCATCCAGGCTCCTGTGTGTGTTGGCAGATTCATTTTTTTGTGACTCTGGCACTTAGGTCGCTGCTTTATTGCTGTCAGTCAAAAGTCACTGCCATCTCCTAAAGGCCACCACAGTTCCCTGCCCAACCCTCTCCCAGCATAGACGTCTTAGATCATGGGAATTTGATGGTGAGAGATAGAGATTTGTTGATGGTTGTTTTAGTGAGTCTGAAATAGGCTTGGCAGGTGCAGAATGGGTAGAATGAGGCTGCTTGCAGGATAGGGACTTCAAAGAGGCAGCAGGGGAGGGCTGCATGTGGCATGGAGAGGCACAAGGTAGGAAACTCAAAGGAGGGCCTAGCAGTGGGTAGGGAGGATAGGATAGTACCGTGACATCACAGTCTAGGGAGTCAGGATGTTATAAGGAGGAGGAGACAGCCTGATAAGTACATCCCTTCATTCTGTCACCAGCCATTCAAAATAGTGAGTCCCTGAAAAACCCTGGGTATTGTGGTTCATTTATATCTTCAAAGCCCACGGTAGTTTCTGGCATATAGTAGTTGACCAGAGATGTTTGAAATGAGTAATTGATTCAGTTAGGGTTTTAAGATTCTTACTCCCTGTCAGAATGCTTCCTCCATGAGAGATTATATACCTTTGTTCTGTGCTTCTTGAGAACACAGGTAGCCAGGGCAGGCTGATATAATTTTGTTTTTTTAAAAGAGAGAGAGGAGTGAGTGAGAGAGAGAGAGAAAGAAAGAGAATCAATTATATTTAGTTTTTCATGTGATTTTTGTTGCTCTGACACTTTATTGTGTACATGGTGTTGGTGTTTGAACCCATGCCCTAGCACATGCCAGCGAAGCACTGATACTTTTGAACCACCATGCCAGCCCTCAGGCTGGTATAATTTTATGAAGTCTCCGGATAAATTCTTAGCAATTTGAAATCTGGTAAAATAACTGTGATGGTGGCTCAGTGGTTATGGTATTTGCTTGACATGGGCGAGGACCCAGGTTCAAACCCCAGCACCACATAAACAACTAAGTGTGAGAAAAACAAACAAACAAAAAAAGATGAAAAAATAAATAAAATTGATTCTCTCTGTTTTTAAAAAATAATTAAAAAAATTTAAGTGAATGGCTGCCATTAGTTGAGAATCTGCCATATGACACGTGTTGTTATAAGAACTTTACCACCCTTGGGTCTCCAGTCCTTGAAACAGTCTTGTAAAGATGTTATGATTGTTTCCAAGTCACAGATTGTAGACCACAGAGGCTAAATAAATCACTTGCTCTGTATCACATAGCTAGAAAGTGCTGGAAATGGGATTTTAACTTTTGACTGTGTGACTTGAAAATTTGTACAGAAACAGAATTCTTTTATTTTGTACAAAATACTAAGTAGCCTCAGAAGCATATAAAAATATAAGGCTGAAACAATTAAAGTACTGTAGTATTTGAACATGAATTGATAGACAGACTGAAGAAGCAGGAGAAAAGCATCGAATGCACTTGAGAGTTCAGTGCGTGGTACGAGATCTTAGACTGGTGGCAGGGGAAAAGGAAGTGGTGTTGGGACAAGTGAGGAGCTATCTGGGTAGAAGTTTGGTGTCTTTATTTCATATCCTGACCTAGCACAGACTCCACCTATCAGTAGATTTAACTGTAAGAGATGAAGCATATTGTAGTGGTCATAAAAAAGGGGAAGGATTTAGTAATCTGGGAGCTGGAGAAGGGCTTGCCTAGGCTTTTACCAAATCTACAAACTGTGAAATAAAAGTTTGACAATTTTACAAAACAACTAATATTCTACATTGGATTAAAAAATACCACAAACAAAATGAAAAGAGAACTGACATACTGGGAAATATAAGTAATTCATATCTTACTGTGGTCAGATAAATTTTCCCAATTTATCAAGACCAAAAGTTGGGTAATAATCATTCCACCAGAAAAATGGACCAAGGATGAAAAAAGAGACATTTTATAGAAAAGGAAATACAAGTATTATTTATATAATGTGATTTTCAACCTCTGCATAGTAAAGCAACTACAAATGACAGCTATAATGAAATCTCTTTTTTGGTGTGTCATCTTGTTAAAATTCTAAAATTTGATAACACACCCTATTGGCACGACTGTGGGAAGACAGACAGTAGTCAAGCTTGTCACGCATGAAGTGGAGCTGCTGAGGTGTGGCTCAACTTGAAGGCACCAGGCTGCATAAAGACACGTGTCTCCTTTGATTCAGTAGTACCACTCTGCAGTCACTGTACAGATAACCTTGCATGCATTCAGGGCCACACAAGTGCAGGTTTCCACTGAGTGTATGATTGAAAAGGAAAAAAAAAAAAGACTGATAACAACCTAAACTTTCACAAATAAAGAACCAGATATGTAAGTCCTGACATATCCATTCATACCATGCAATTATGAAACAAGAATGAAAATATCGTCTATAAATCCCCCTGGTAGGGGGAAAAATCACTCAGATTGTTTTTTTAGTGAAAACACAGGTAGAAAACAATATTATGATATGTATTAGGAAAAGAAAATGAGAATGTAGATTCATATTATATTCGTTTTACTTTGTATTTTTTTAATGAAAACTTTGAAGTATATTTTGTAAACTAATCACAGTGATTATAGTTATAGGGCTATTATTAAGAATTGACCAGATGAGAGAGGGCAGGAGGGAAAGTTTCCACTATATTGTCTGTATATATAGTATTATCTGGGTATATATCTAGATGTATATCTTGAACTATATGAACTCAAAAAATGAAATAAATTAGTAAAATAATAAATTGCATGGGAATATACTAAGCTAGAGCATGTCACAGAATCTTTTACAATCAGTTATATATGGCTATATAAGCCTTCCTGATATAGTCATCTTCAGACTGATTCTTTTGCTTACCCCAGTGTGTTAATCAGTTTTCCTTTGTTATGACAAAATACCTGAGAGAACACTTAGGTTGGCTCACAGTTTCTGGGTTTAATCCATGACTGATTGACTCCATTACTTTTGGGCCTTCAGTGAGGCAGAGCATCCTGATGGGGAGTAAGTGGCAGAGCAAAACTGCTTATCTCATGGCCACCAGGAAACAAAGAAAGAAGGATTTAGGAATTCCAGTATCTCCTTCAAGGGCATGTCTCTAGTGACCTCACTTCCTTCTACCAGACCCTACCTTCTAAAGGTTTACCCACATCATACTAGCACCACAGGTTGGTAAGCAGGTTTTCACCACATGGCTTTTGAGAGGCATTTAAGATCAAAAGCATTAATATTTCTCAGGATAAAAACTCTTAACTGCAAATCTACATATATGTGAATTATTTGTGTATTTTAAAATTATATTTTTTACTACTATACAAATTGTGCCTTTGTGCCTTGAAGTAATAAATTTAAAAAGAAATTCATTAAACAGTATAAAAGTAGAATTAATAGTATTTAACAGTTGGAAAGAATTTGCTCTCATTAAAATATTGATATGTGTGATTCTTTTTTGAGAACTTGGCTTAAAGCTTTGTGATACCATTATGTACAGTTTATTGTTTAGGCTTGGTATAGCCAGGGTGACCAGCCATTCCAGTTTGCCTAAGATTGACAGGTTTTCCCAGTTGTAGGACTTTTCAGGGCTGTGACCAGGTTATCCCTGGATAAACTGGGACAGTCTCTTTCATTATAACCTATAAAGGTACATCCCAAACAAATACAGGAATAAATTGAAGAATTGATTATTGGCTAAACTTAATTAAGAAATTCATTTTTTAGCCTTAACCACAGATTATATATTTTTTTAATCAGCTGCTAATTTTTCATCTTTTCTCATGACAATTGGTCTTAGAAACTGATTAAAAGTACCACATAACTATTTTTCCAAAAATGAATTCAGAGTCCACCAAAATTTTTCATTTGGAAGATTCCCAAAGTAGGAAATTCTGTTCCCCATGTATTTTTTTTTTGGTACCAATATAGAAGCCAGGGGTGCTTAACCAGTTAGCCACATCCCCATCCCTGGTTTTTTTTTTTTTTCTTCAAGAGAGAGAGAGAAGAGGAATTAATTTTTTCTCATCTGGCTTTTGCTTTTCATTCACTTATTGTGTACGTGGTTCTGGGGATTGAACTCAGGTCCTCATGCATGGCAGGCAAGTACTTTACTGCTGAGTCACCTCTCCAGCTCCCTTCCCATCCCATTTTTATTTTTTATTTTGAGACAGGGTCTCCATAATTTACTTAGAGCTTCACTAGGTTGCTGAGGCTGGATTTCAACTTGTGATTCTTCTGCATCAGCCTCCCCATCAACTGGGATTACAGACATTCACCATCACACCCATCCTATTCCCCAATTTTTAAGTGTATAATTGAGTGTTTAATGGGTGGCATACATTGCATATGTACACAGAATTATGCAAATAAAACTCATCTGGATACCCATTTTTAAAATGCTTCTTCTTGCTTCTCTATCTTTAAAAACAAAAAACCTCCTGTAGTGGTGGTTGAGTGGTCCACTCTACTTTAGGAGCTATGGTCAGTATACCCTGCCTGGTGGAGCACTTGGCCAAGGGATGGGCTCTGATGTCTTGCTTATTGCTTGTGCTTGTCCTATTTGCTGTATTTAGACTGTGGCTTCTTTGCAGGAAGCTTTGAAGTCATTTTTCCATTCTGCAAAGGACAGTTCGGTTAAAATTAGATATTGTCATCTTAGAGCACTAAGAGATTGCAGTAGGCCCTGATCATGTGAAAACAAGAGTGGGATGGAGAACTTGGGTTGCACTGAGAATAAGGCTCTTCCGTTATCTGCCTTCCATCTGACTATCAGGCCCAGGGATCCAGTTTGCTAGGGTATCTGTGTCCACCTCCATATTAACTTCTGTCAAGATGTACTTTCTCTTGTATTTTAGCCAATGAACAATGAAGACATCCAAGTGGATTGCTGTGTATGACCCTGGGCACCCACATAGAAGGTGCTGGCTTTGCTTCCTGAAAACAGAAGCATTAGTTTTCAGTGTTTCAAGTAGTTATCCAGAAATATGGCCTAAACCATGTATCCTTTGTTTCAGGGTCAAGCTGACGAGGAGAAGCGGAGGGATGAGGCGACCCTTTTGAGTCATGGTAATTATCACCATCCAGCACTGTTTTAGTTCACAGTGAAATTTTTATTAGGTTGCTTTAGCTGTTTTAGATTTATTAATTTAAATATACAATAGTCTTATCTCCCATTTTTCACAGCATGTTACATACTGTCCTGTAAACTTGATGGGTGCCATCTGAGACTTTCAGATACACCCCTGAAGAGAAGTCTGATGGTCTTACTATCTCATTTGCTTGGCTTTTTAAAAAGCTTCAAGGAAGGGCTGGAGTGGTGGGTCAGCTGTTACGGTGCTTGCTTGCCTGGCATACACAAGGGCCCAGGTTCAAACCCCAGCACCACATGTATAACTAAATATGAAGCAAAGGCCAGATGAAAAAATAAATGAAACCGATTCTCTCTGTCTCACTCTCTCCCTCGCTTTTTTGGGGAAATAAAATCTTCAAGGAAAATGATTTCTAGTTTGTAAATTTTCTTTATGCACAAGAAAATAAGAGAAGTTACTAGTTTTTTGTAATTCTTTGCTCAAGCTTTTCTCAACTTTGTTTTCTTTTCTGATAATTGCATTTGTAACTTGTCATGGAAGCCATGTTTTAGAGAAGATTATACTTTTACTCTAAAATGGATATCTTTTCTCATAGTTATTAATATAGCAGTGGGTTAAAGAAAGTAGCCTTTTGGCATTTGACAAATTCTCTGATACTTTAGATTTATTTATTTTCTATGTTTAACCATTATACACTTTATTATAATGAACATTCAGACACTTACCCTCCTATTGAACATATATAAGAGTTTTTCTTGGATGTATAACTTGTAATGGGATTATTGGGCCATGAATATGCTGCATACATTTATACTAAACCTTCCATGAGATACTTTAAATCAAATCAACAAATGCAGATAGTATTTCACTGGAACATTCCAAAAATTTTGTGATTATTTCCATACAAGTAGAGCGTTGTTATTAAATTTTCTGTAAATGTAGTTGAATGTCCAGCCATATTTGTGCTGTTGTCAGTGGGAAAGAGACAAGTAAATTTGATAGTGCTCCTCTAAAAAGCATTTTTGGTATTGTTTTTGGTTCGGGGAATTGAACCTAAGGGCACTTAACCACTTAGCTTCATGTTCAGCCCTTTTCATATTTGTATTTGAAGAAAGAGTCTTGCTGAGTTGCTTAGGACCTCACTAAGTTGCTGAGGCTGGCTTTGAACTTGTGATCCTCCCGCCTCAGCCAACCGAGCCACTGGGATTATAGGCATGAACAACCACACCCAGCACCTGTAAAAATTCATTTTAAAAGTACCTTAAATATATTTTGAAGAAGCCTTTCCTTTTGTTTCTTTTTAAGTAATTAAACATCTAAAAGTACCATGAAAAATTACAAACAAGAATTTAGATTTTAAAAGACCATTTTATATTGCTTATTCCTGAAACATAATTTTGTGACCTTCCACCTAAATGATATTTAAAATAAAAGTTGTTTTCTGATATAACCAAACACTGTATGCTGCTTTAAATTTCTTTTCTTCTTTGGCTGCTACTCCAGGTCTATCATGTCCTTTGCTGAAAAAGCAAAATATGATGCAGTAGTTTGATATTTATGTAACTTGATGTTCAGCTCTGTTGAAATATACTTCAGTTATGCAACACTGGAACTTTAGAAACAAATTTGGTAACTGGCCCTAACAGTAGGGGCTTTTCTTCTCAGAGAGAGGTTGTGATTTATGATGTTGTCTGCAGGTATATTTTCACACTAATATAAATTGTTTTAGGTTCTTTTATTTTGTGGTTGAAGCATTCACACTAGAAAAAAAAAGAGACTTAGGTCAAAAATTTTAAAATGTGCAGTCCCCAAGTTAAGGTTCTTTATCAATTTAGTTTTTATAGTTTTACTAATCCAGGCAGATATTTGTCTCAAATAGTGTTTCATTTTAGTAGAAGGTACTTTTTGCTGTTTTTCTATTGACAGGTTTTAGAGTTGATGGTTCATCCTCAAAAGTTTCATGCTGTGGTTTATTCTTCAAATTTGATATTGCTATTGTTCCTGTTTTTCTTAAGTTCAGAAAAAAGATGAATTTGTTTTTTATATAGATGCCATAAGTTACTAGTTGTAATGAAAATAAGATTATTTCAAGGCTTTTAAAAGTAATACATATTTACCACTTTTAGTGGGATAAAGAAAGTATTGCCTTAATTTTTTAAATTATCTTCATAGTATAATTGGCTTTTCCTCCAGTGGTTTGTGAAAATGAATCAATCTTTTCTTTAGATTGTTTACAAAAAGGGTTGGAGCGTGGCTCAGTGGTTAAGTGTGCTTGCCTGACATGCGCGAGGACCTGGGTTTGAACCCCAGGACCACGTACACAGCTAAATGTCCAAGCAATGGAAAGCAGATGAGAAACTAAATGAAATGGATTTTCTTTTCCTCTCTCACTGTCCCTCTTTCTCTCTTTAAAAAAATTGCTTGTAAAACAAAAAAGATTTGGTCATTTACCTTATGTCTTAATGATACCAAAACAGAAACTGTGTGTGTACACGTAAATATTTATATGTGAATAGAAAATTATATTGAAAAATAAATGTTTAATTCTTAGTACTAATTTTGTATTAGCACATATTTTTTTGAATGTTATTTAAGAAATAATTTATTGAAGCCCAACCTGTGTCAGTAACTCAAAAGCCTATAGTTTGTGTCACCACTGGACTTAATCAGGGGACCTTGAGTAGTTTAGTGGTGGGTCTGAGATTTGAACCCACATCCAGTGAGTTCTAGAGGCTGTACTCATTCTACTTTAGCTATGTTCTTTCTACACTAATATTTCCTTTTCTTTGTAGCTATTAAGACAAAGGTCTAGTACTGGAATCTTGCTTAGAAATGGGATGGGCAAAGAAGTGCTAATAATTCGTGGTTGTCTGGAGTGTCCTCGGTGTCCTTGGGGACCAGCTGTACTAGATTTTCCTTTCTATGTTTGTGCCCTGAGATTACTTTTTTCTTTTGAAAATTCTTTGTGCTAAAATTATTTGTAGTAATTAAAAAGTTAACAGTTTCCATAGATAGAGGATAGAGGACAATTGCCTGATAGAGGACTTGTCTCTGTGTTTGTCAATAAATATGTGATTAAATTGAAAATTAGTGTTGCCAATTACTATGTAACGTAGACCTATATGCCATTATATGTGAAGTCTCTAAGATGGAAACACCTAATTTTTCAGGTGGACAAACGATTTGACTTTTCCTATTCTAAATTTAGAAGTGCCCTTTCAAATTAATGCTACTACTTGTTTGGTTGAGTATTGAGACAGTGAGGGCTTTATAAACATAAAATAGTATAGAAATCATAAAGGAAGTCAAGATATGCATATATCCCAATTAAACTCTGTTCATTAAATAAAATCATAGTGAATAAAATTTAAAGGGAAGTAGAAGACTAGTGAATATTTCCATAGCTGTGCTTGAAGAAAGGTCCATAATAGATTAAGAAATTAGATAAGATGATCGTATTCACCAAGATCTCAGTCAGAATCAGGCAAAGGGCATGAACAAATAATTCTTGAAAGAGGAAATAAAACTGGCTAAAAATAAAATATATTAAAATACTCAGTTTCACTGGAACATAAAAAAATACAAATTGAAAAGTAGTGCTCATATTTTTGACCTTCCAAATTAACAACAGTTTTACAAACTGCTAATTCTCCTTGTTGGTGCAGTGGGGAAGACTGGATCTTGTTTCACTTCAACTAAGAGTAGAATTGAGTCCTACTACTTTGGAGTACATATTGGTTGTATTTATCAAAAGTGTTAAATAACCATTTCCTTCCATTTAAGAACTCCTCTTTTTGAAATTTTGCTTAATGAAATAAACATGGACATTTAATTTAAGCATGCCTTGGTTATTGTAACACTGTGTTGAAAAGTTGGAAATAATCTAACGGGCAAATGGATTTAGAATATAGGTAAAATATTGTGGCACAATTGTGTATAGACAGTTATGCCACGTAAATGCCTTTAAAGAAATTTAAATCACATGAGAGGAGAAGCTTATGATAAAATGTTTAGGGGAAGAAACCTCGTGAGGTTACTCTGAATGATGGCTAAAAACAGCACCTATTTATAGAAGTAGTAAAAACGATGTTAACAATTGCAGTCTTTAACCTGTGTGAGAAAAGGTGTATTTCAGAGTTTTTTTTTTCCCAGTTTTTTTTTAGTTGGTTTGTAATCATGTTCCAGTTAGACAAACGTTCTTTAAAATAAATTCAGAAACTCCTAATACTAAGAACTTTTATTTGCGGAATAGAGATTATTGTTGGTCCTGTTCTTAGATTTTTTTTCTTTTTTAAATAAGTGTTTTGCTATGGAATAATTTTAGATTTACAGAAAAGTTGCAGAGATAGAGATAATGCCTGTGTACTCCTCAGCTAGTTTCTTCTCACAGTAACTTCTTAGATGACCCTGAAACTTTTGTCAGAACTAAGAATTAACATTGGTATATCACTCTTCACTGAACTGTAGACTTGATTCAGGTATTACTAGTTTTTCAAATAATACCCTTTTTCTGTTCTAGAATTCAGTCCAGAATATCACTATGCCTGTTATTGCACATGGTTTGTTTCACTGTGTGTTCTTATCTTCTCTCATTGTCAGAGCGCCCAGTAGTATCCAAATTTATGGAATTTATGGAAAGCTACACTATTTCCTCACCTGCTGTCAAGCCCCCACCTGCTCTGCTCCAGCCTTCTAGAACATGCAGTCTAGAATTTACTTTTGAATAATGAATTTCTCTTCTTGAGTCCCTATTCTATGCCTCCTTCAAAACCTCATTATAGGGATGGAGAGGTGGCTCAGCAGTCGAGTACTTGCCTTGTGCATTCAAGGACCCAGGTTCAGTCCCCAGCACCACAAACACAACTAAGTGGAGGAAAAGCAAAAACCAGATGAAAAGATAAAATTAGCTAACTCTTTCTCTCTTTCTTTAGAAGGGAAAAAAACCCCCTCATATTTTCTACTTTTCTTATGTTTTTCCTGTATTTTTTCAACATATTTTAAAGAAAAATTCATAATTTTATGTAGCATGTACTTAAGTTAGGCATCTTTTAAAATGGCATATTGTCAGGTACAATGAGGCCAATAGGACATTGTTTGTACAGTGAGGTAGTAGTTTACAAGAGCTCTGAAGTATTAATTAGTTAAACAGCCCGAAGAAGAATTAGTAGAGCTTCTAAAAGTGCTTAACTTACTTTCAGAGAGTGGTTTGTTACTGGGGCATATGGCGCATTAAGTGAATCTAAAAGCTTCAAAGATAGAATAACCCTTGAATATTATCCTGGAGATTGTTATTAGGGTAGCTAGCTTACTTCCTGAGTATGATGGCAAAGGTACATTCTTGAAAAATAATTATATGCCTGTGGAATTAATATCTGCATTTTCTAAGCTTTGTGAGAGGTCTTTTGTCATTTACTGAGATGATTCCTTTCCTACGCATGAGTACCAACCAACACCAAAAAGGAAAAATCAAATGCATTTCACATCGCTCAATTATATATACATATATATATATAAAACACTATTATTAAATAAAATTTAAATATTTAGGTACTTAGCTACTTTGAGCCTAAAGAATGATATTTTCACTGAGTCATGAGGTTATCAATGGAGGACAAATAGGGGGATTCTTTCTGAATAATGAACTTTTTGTGGGGGCAGTGTCAAAATTAAAACATTCATGTGCGCACTAATGAAAATGCTATTGTAATAAATATTTTTCAGTACATATTTCCAAGACATTTATTTGCTCTAAATTTTAGCTTACAAATGACTGATTTTTGAACCCAACTTATCAAGTTAGACTTCCTCTATTGCATTCTGGCACTGCTTGGTAAACTGGTGGCTCTGTGTATTCAGAACCTGATAAAGAGAAGGAAAATATTTCTTTTCCTCCTGAAATTAGAACTGGTCAGTGAATGAAACTAGAGAAACTTTTATGGGCTACATAGAATTCTCTCATGTATGAAAGCTAATGTATTAGAATTTTTCACTACTGAAGAACTTCTGTGAAACTTTCTGATTATTCATACCTTCAAGACACCCTACAGTGGGCTGGAGCGTTGGCATGGTGGTTCTGGCGCATGCAAGCGCGAGCACGCTGCTTCAAACCCCAGCACCCACGTAAACTAAGTGTCAGAGCAATGAAAGCCATGTGAAAAACTAAATAAAAATGGATTCTCTCTCTCTCTCTTAAAAAAAAAGGGGACTGGAGCCGTGGCTCAGCAGTTTTGGCGCTTGCCTGGCAAGCACAAGGACCCGGGTTCAAACCCCAGCACCACGTACACAACTAAGTGTTGGAGCAACTAAGGCCATGTGAAAAACTAAATAAAGTTGTTTCTCCCTTTCCCTGTCTCTCTCAATGTCCCTCTTTCTTAAAAAAAAAAAAAAAAAAGACATCCTACAGAGCAACCCTTCCAAAGGCAGCACCAAGACTCTGCCACATCTGTGATTAGAGGTCCCTGGTGGGAATTGAACTCTGGGAAAGGGACTGATGCTTTAATGCTCAGATTGATTTAGCAAAAGGGAATTTCACAGTGCAGTACTTTGTTCCACCTGAGACACCTGTAAGGCCTTAGAGCCCCTGTGTCTTGCCTGAGTCTGGCCCCATCTTCCTTTCTGCTGGTCTGGTTCATTCTGTTCCTAAAGTCAGAAGCTTTTTTTTTTTTTTAAATTAAGAATATATAGAGATACAGTTGAGAGGGAAACATTATCAAACCATCAATAGCCAATGTATATATACTTTGTTATCCAGGGGTAATGCCAAAACATGGATGACCACCTTGGGTTCCACCTGTTGCAGTTTCTCCCAGAAGAACTCTTGCGTTAAATGGGTATCTCGTCGAGGAATAACATCTGCTTCTGAGATGGTTCCCCCGTATTCCCACTCTCCAGACTCCTAGGAGTTCTTCAAATAACCTCCCCCCACCCCATCCCCCTCCTTACGCTTCCAAGTAACCTAGGGAATCATCCCCCTATTAACGCTGAGAATCATACAATTTGAAGTTATTATTAGGTTAGCCATCTAACCTACTGCTTCCCCATGTATTCTAGCTTCCACAGATGAGAGAAACCATTCGGCCCTTGAGTCTCTGAGATTGGGATACTTCACTTAGCAGAATTCTTTCCATCTCCATCCATTTGTTATCAAAAAATATCATCTTCTCTAATGGCCGAGTAGTATTCCATTGCATATATGTACCAAAGTTTTTGTATCCACTGGTCGAGTGAGGGGCATCTGGGTTGGTTCCAGATGCCCAGCTTTTGTTTTATTTGGAGGGTGAACTAAAAAATTCTTGCCACTATGTGCTTTTTTTTTTTTTTAAAGGATATTTGATTATTGTTTGGCATAAGTACCTTATGCTACTGAAATTAAAGTTACTACTGTAAAGGCTTTTAATGTTCATGCAGACCTAAATTTTTTCATATGAAATGTTAGGAACATGGGCTTATTTGCTGATATGCCCCTTTTATTTTATATTTTTTATTAAGGAGTTGAGTTATTGTACAATCATAAATGTTTAAAAAGTAACAATATGGGGTTGGGATTTAGCTCAGTGGCAGAGCGTTTGCCTAGCATAAGCAAGGCCCTGAGTTCGGTCGTCAGCCCTGGAAAAAAAAAAGTAATAATATGATGTGCATTGGATCCAAATGCAGAGTCACCCCCACATTACCCATACCCAGGTCTTTTGATTCTTCTATATTTTCCCCCATAACAGCTATAAATGTCTCCTTCTCTTTTTCCCCTGCCCCCATATATATACTACCTTGTGAATTTTCCAGAATTAAATGATTACTTAAGTATCATTTGGCTTCTATTGAGGGGGCCACAGGTAAATAGTATGTTACATTGCTGATTCTCTCCCTAGATCCCACTGTATCCTCCCTCCATTCCCCTCCTTCCTACCTCTTCTCTGCCCCTCACCCCTTACTTGTCTATGGTTCCCCTAGATTATGTGTAATTTCGCCTTTGTTGGGTGTAATGCATGTGATTCATAACCTTTCATCTATGCCTGGATTTGGCTCTAGCCTCCACAAATGAGGGAAAACAATCTAACCTTGAGTCCCTGGGTTTGGCAAACTTCACTCAACATGATTTCTTCCAAATGGATTGCCATCCATTTACCTTCAAAGGCCACAATATCATCATTTCTAATAGCTTAGTAGAATGCTACTATATATAAATACCAGAGCTTTTGGATCAGTTCATCTAGTAAGTGGCATCTGGGTTGGTTCCATAATTTAGCTATTATAAATTGAGCTGCTATGAACATGGATTTTGCTGTGTCACTGTAATGTGCTGATTCTAAATCCCCTTGAAAAATACCCAGGAGAGGGATACCTGGATCATATGGTGGGTTCATCCCTGATTTTTTAAGGATTCTCCACCCTGCTTTCCAGAGGGGCTGTACCAGTCTGCAGCTCCACCAACAGTGTGTTAGTGTGCCTATCTCTCCTCAGCCCCTCCAGCATCTGTTGTTTATTTTCTTCATTTTTGCCATTCTGACTGGCGTAAAGTCATCTTTTAATGTAGTTTTCATTTGCATTTCTCTGATTACTAGTGATTTGGAGCACTTTCTCATGTATTTATTAGCTTGATCAATGTCCTCTGTTGAGAAGTTTCTATTTAACTCTTTGGCCCATTTATTGATTGGTTTTTTTGTGGTTTTGAAGTTGAGATTTTTGAGGATTTTGTAGATTCTGGATATGAGGCCCCTGTCAGAGGATTCACAGTCCATGATTCTCTTCAATTCTGTAGGAAACTTGACTATTTTGAGTATTTCCTTGTACAAAAGGTTTTTAGCTTTATGGCATCCCATTCACTGATTTTTGACTTTACTTCCTTCACTTTAGGAGACATGTTGAGAAAGTCTTTGCCTACTCCCAAATGCTGAAGTGTTGGACCTAATTTGTCTTCCATCAGTTGCAAGGTAGCTGGTTTAATTCCTAGCTCCTTGATCCATTTTGATTTGATTCTCGTGCAAGGAGAAAGATATGAGTCTAATTTCAACTTTCTGCAAGTGGCTGTGCAGTTTGTTCAGCACCATTTGTTGAAGAGGCTGTCACTCCTCCATGTAATATTTTGTCCCCCTTTGTCAAAAGCAGATGTTTAAAGATTTGAGGGTTTGTTTCAGGGTCTTCTCTTCTATTCCATTGGTCTTCTTTCCTATCTTGATGCCAGTGCCATGCTGTCTTTGTTACTGTGGCTCTACAGTATAGTTTTAAATTTGGTATGGCAAAACTGCCTGTATCATCTTTCTTGCTTAGTAATGTTTTGGCAATTCTTGGTTTCTTATTGTTCCAAATGAATTTGAGAATTGCTTTTTCTATGTCTGTAAAGAACGACATAGGTATCTTTATAGGGATAGCATTAAATCTATATAAAGCTTTCGGTAGAATGGCCATTTTTATTATATTAATTCTGCCTCACCAAGAGCATGGACATCGTTTGTCGCTACCTCAGGTGTCCCTGAGGGTGGGCGGGATGGCTCGGATCAGTTGAACCTTCCCCCGGGGGCTGAGCAGGAGGGTGAGTGCCGCGGCCGAAGTCTGGATACCCCTCGTTGGAGACCCCCTCCATCTCGGCCGGGGAAATGAGTCAGACACAGAGTTGGTGGCAGCTCAAAATCCGTTTATTACCAAGGGGTACAGAAAGAAAGAGGAAGCAGCCCTTAAGCGCGGGCTTTTTTTGTGCTCTTTTGCTCAGAGCGCGTGGAGCATGAAAGAGAAAGCTTAAGAGGAGAAGAAGAAGTGTCATGGCAACCGGCACAGTGTTTGTCTTTTGCACAGTGCCCAACAATCTTTCCATCTACTTAGGTCATCTTGGATCTCATTCTTCAATAACCGATAATTTTTGTTGAAGATATCTTTGATTTCCCTTGTAAGGTTAATTCCAAAAGTATTTTATTTTTTCGAAGATATTTTGAATGGGACTGATTTACTGACTTCTTCATCAGTCCTATTATTATTAGCGTATAGGAAAGCTATTGATTTATGTGTTTTGATCTTGCATCCTGCCACTTTGCTAAATCTGTTTATGCGTTCAAGCCATTTACTGATGGAGTTTTTTGGATCTTCCAGATACAGGATCATGTCATCAGCAAAAAGAGTTTGACTTCCTCTCTTCCTATTTTTTTCCCTTTGATTTCTTTCTCTTGCCTAATTGCTCCAGCTAGGGTCTCAAGAACAGTATTGAATAAAAGTGGTGAGAGTGGATAGCATTGTCTTGTCCTGATTTCAGTGGAAATGCTTTCAGCTTTTCTCCATTTAGTATTATACTAGCTGAGGGTTTAGCATATATAGCCTTTACATTGTTCAGAAATGATCCTTTGAACCCTATCTTCTCTAGAGTTTTGAACATGAAAGGGTACTGGATTTTATCAAAAGCCTTTTTTGCATGTATTGAGATGATCATATGGTTTTTGTCTTTGATTCTATTTGAGTGGGGAATTATGTTAATTGTTTTGCGTATGTTGAACTAGCCCTGCATACCTGGGATGAAGCCCACTTGATCATGATGGATTATCTTCTTTATATGTTTTTGAACATGGTTTGTTAGTACTTTATTAAGGATTTTTGCATTCAGGTTCATCAGGGATATTGATCTGTACTTTTCTTTTTTGGCCTTGTTGCGTTTTGGTATCGGAGTTATGGTTGCTTCATAGAAAGTGTTTGGGAGAGTTCCCTCCTTTTCAACTTCTTGAAATAACTTAATAAGGAGAGGTGTTAGTTCCTCCTCAAAAGTGTGGTAAAAATCAGCAGGGAAGCCATCAGTTCCTGGGCTTTTCTTCTTTGGTAAACTTTTAATTGCGATACGGATTTCAGTGCCTGTGACTGGGCTATTTAGGAATTCAGTATCATCCTGAGTCAATTTAGGGATGTTGTATGTGTCAAGAAATTTATCCATTTCCTCCAAATTATCAGTTTTGGAGGAGTATAGGTTTTCAAAATATGATCTTACAATTTGTTGGATTTCCATGGGGTCAGTAGTGATCACTCCCTTTTCATTGGAGATTTTTTTGATTTGCTTCATTTCTCTCCTTCTCTTGGTTAGATTCGCTAGTGGTCTGTCTGTCTTGTTTATTTTTCAATGTACCAGCTCTTTGTTTCATTGATTCTTTTTATTGTTTTTTTTTTTCTCAATTTCATTGATTTCAGCTCTGATCTTGATAATTTCCTGTCTTCTGCTGGATTTGGGGTGAGATTGTTCTTCCTTTTGAAGGGCTTTGAGATGAAGCATAAGCTTATTTATTTGGTATCTCTCTTCATTTTTAATGTGGGCACGCAGTGCTATAAATTTTCCCCTTAGAAAAGCTTTCATGCTGTCCCAGAGGTTTCAATATGTTGTGTCTTCATTTTCATTCTCTTCCAAGAATTTTCGGATTACTTCTCTCATGTCTTCTTGGATCCTTTGTTCATTTAATAGAGTATTATTCAATCTCCATGAATATGTGTGTTTTCTGTTATTATTACTGTTGATCGCTAGGGTCATAGCATTGTGTTCTGAAAGGACACATGGGATGATGTCTACTTTTTTATATTTGCTGAGAGTATCTTTATGAACCAGAATACGATGTATTTTGGAAAAGGATCATGTACTGCAGAGAAGAAGGTGTATTCTGCTAACTTGGGATGGAAAATTCTATATATGTCTTATTAAGTCCATTTGGTTTATGGAGTTATTTAGGCTGGAGATTTCTTTATTTTTTGTTTTGATGATCTGTCTAATGGTGACAGTGGAGTGTTGAAGTCTCCCAGTAGAACTGTGTTGTGATCGACGAGAGGTTTGATGTCGTGAAGTAATTTATTCACGTAGTTGGGTGCACTGTTGTTTGGAGAGTAAATATTAATTATGGTTATTTCTTCCTGTTGAAGGGTTCCTTTTAGTACTAAGTAGTGGCCTTCTTTATCTCTCTTTATTGATTTATGTTTGAAATATACTTTGTTGGATATACGTATAGCAACATCGTCTTGTTTTCTTGGGATGTAAGCATGGTAGATTTTTTCCATCCTTTCACCCTTAATCTGTGGATGTCTTTGCCCGATAGGTGAGTTTCTTGTAAGCAGCATATGATTGGATTTTGTTTTTTTATCCAGTCTGCAAGTCTGTGTCTTTTGAGTGGTGCATTTAGACCATTCACGTTCAGTGTTAAGATAGAAGTGTGTAATTGAATTGTAGTCATTGTGTCTTATTTCACTAGTTCTGTGGTTGCCTTGGTTGGTTATTGATGGGTGATATTTTCACTGAATTTTTTCAGTTTGTGGGTTTTGGGTATCAATTGGTTGTTCTTCTGTCTGGAGTGTTTTCTTGAGAATTCTCTGTAGGGCAGGTTTTCTGTTGATGAATTCT